>PVJI01001557.1:0-175580 GCA_004026765.1 Micronycteris hirsuta | reverse complement strand
AAATCAGCAAGTCTGTTCATTCATCTCTCTCTCTCTGTATACGTAGATGTATAACCAAATAAGAACTTTCACAAATGATAAAGAAATTCCAAAAAGCAACGGAACCAAAGTCCGTTACAATTCCACATTTTCCTTACTTTTATTAAACACACTACCTGATCTAACACGGGAATTCAGCTCTGGGTAAAAATAGAACACTTCTTTCAACTCAGCTCTAATCTTTATACCTTGAGTCAAAAAGCACTTCCTGAAGCATAAATGTGGCAGCTTCAGTATTTCAAAAGCTTTAGACGAAATTAAAGTCTCTTTCATCTTCCTTCTTCTACAGCCAAGAATTTACCTTCCCATAGGAAATTTTTCCCTGGGTCTTTTATAGTCGAGAAGATTTAGGCAGAAAGAATGAGAGGAGTCCCCAGACACTGCCCTGTCCCATAGTCTCTCTTTGATGGGCTATGAGAAGGTGGTTTGGGTACACCGTATGCACTGTAATGATCTATTAGTAAGTGCCTGCCTCCCTCTCTGGATTGGGACTCCGCCAGCTCAGGGACCTGGGCAAAGCTGCCTCTGTCTGTCATGATTCTTGGCTTAAAATGCTACTCAATGCATATTTCTTGAATGAGCAAATGAATGAATGAGTGAGTGAGTGACTGACTGACTGAATAAATAAGGAATCTGTGGGGAGACCCTATTGTTGTATTTTTCCCAGCAGAAGAAATTTTCCAAGCTGTTACACTAATTAGGACTAATATTCTCCGTTATTTTGAGAATTGCTTGAAATTTTCTGCTAATTTAAATAAAATGGTTATGTTTACTCATTAATTAATTAGCATGCTTCCCTGCAGCTTCCCCTTACTAATTTAGTTAGCTACACCATGCTTTCTCCTATCCAGGGCTTTCCCTGAGACCTGGGCATATCACAACCATATCAGAGTGAATTTTTTAAACAAAATTTCTCAAAGGTTTAAACGCAAATGAGAAATCCAGCCTTACTTTGTGGCCCAAGGTGTCTTTGGGTCCCTAATGTCTTAGGGCCCTGCTGTCAGCCATGTGGTAAGTTGTTGTAGGGGGAAAAGGAAAAAAAAATTCCTACTCCTAGACCAAATGAGTTTTTCAGGGGAAGTGAAACTTTCTAAAACATGAGGACTTCCTGAAAGACAAGCTATCGTATGTTTAATGAGTAAAACTGGAGGAGAAAGTGGAAGTCAAAATATAGGCGTCCTTCCTAGTGCTGCCTTTGCCAGTAGCTTGTGGTGTGACCTCCGGCAGGTCAGTGCACATCCCCAGAGGCCATTTCCTTGTTTTCTTACTTGTCAGAGGTGGGACTGATTTAGAAACCATCCAAAGCTGTGTGGCAGTGACCAGGCTTCCTGGGTACGCAGAAAACTCTAACTTTCCACATGCTCTACAGTTAGGCAGGACCGTGTGACCCTCTCTGGCCAAGGACTTGAGAGGAAGTCATATGAAGCACTTTCCAGCCAAGGCATGAAGGTCAGATTTCCAGTCACATTCTTCTCCTCTGGGGGTGCTGTGCATTGAATTGTATACCTCAGAATTCCTATGTTGAAGTCCTAAACCCCAGTACCTCCAAATGTGACCTTATTTGGAAACAGGTTGTGGCAGATGTCATTAGTTAAGTTAGGATGAGGTCAGATTGGTGTAGGGTGAGCTCCTAATCCAATATGACTGGTACCCTTATGAAGAGGATGAATCTGGACACAGACATGTGCACAGGGAGAACAGCACCTTGTGAAGCTGGAGTGATGCTGCCGCAAGCCGAGGAGCTACCAGGAGCTACTCATCCTTCCCTAGTGCCTCCAGCGGGAGCACGGCCCTACTCAGGCCTTGATCTTGGACATCTAGCCTCCAGCACTGTGATACAATAACTTTCTGTTGAACTAGCCACCCAGTCTGTGCTCCTTTGTTGCAGCTGTCCTAGGAAACAATGTAGGGATAGAGGAACTCTGGCCAGGAGAACACAACCCATCTGCAGGATGACCCAGTCCTCTTTGGCTCTCCCCGCTCACTGGGCAGGACAGACCCAACAAGTTCCTGTCACCAGAGTCCTTACACTGCCCTGTTCTGGGAAGTATGTCTGATCTGAGGCTGGTTAAAGCAACCTTTCCTCTGGGCAGTGACAGCTGTGCAGCTCAGCTATAGTCCTGGTGGGAGGGGGCAACAGGATCCAATGTTCCCTGTGTGGCCAGGTACATGAGGGTGCTGTGGCTCTGAAGAATGGGTAGGCGGATCAAGTCTTTAAGACTTGCTAAAGCTTACGTCAAGAAGCTGATTTACAAAGCTTCAAGGGAAGACAGCTCCCGGTATTCCTGGCGACCACAGGACAAACTCACAGATTCCCAGGCCAAGTGAATTTCAAAACAAAAGAATTCAAGGTAAGCAGATCATCAGAGCTGGCAGAGCTGGGCCTGGAGATGGCCAGTCTAGCTTCCTTACTTGCAGATACAAAGACAGGCCCAGACAAAACGAGTCAGTGGTACTGGAGATTCGAATTGTTGGCTTTGGGTAAAGGCATTGACCAAGAGGAGGAAGGCGGAGCCTCAGCGGGATGAGGGCTTCACGTGGGTGGTATTTATATAGTGTCTACAAACAAAGAAATTCATTGAGCTGTACACTGTGCATTTTTTAGTAAAATTATACCTCAATAAAAGACTAAAACAAAATAAAGCCCCAGGGACAGTGAAGGGGACATCACAAGTGTGCTGCAAGATCAAGACTAAGACTTAGGCTTCCTGATGCCCTGTTCACTGTCGATTCCCCTACTCTGCTGTATTTTTGCTGCCATAGCAACTCAGTGATGCCAATCTATGGGTAGGCTTTGACCGGGGAAGAAACCCATTGAACATGTAACAAGGAAAGTCAGTCTAGTGTGGTTTGGAGCTGGAACCTTGAGGATATTTACACTGAGCAAGGCGAAATGAGCTCTACTGTTATTATCATTATAGCAATACCAATGGCTAACATTTATTGAGTACTTACGATATTCCAGGCATTATTTTAAATGCATTCACATATTAAATGTTCACAACAAGCTTTATGGTATATGCCATTATTAATCCATATTTTACAAATAAGAAAACAGGCCCAGATTTGAAAACCTGCCCAAGTTTCTACAACTAAAAAGTGTCAAAGCTGACATTTGAATTCAGACAATCTGGCTCCAGAACCCATGCTCCCAATCATAACACAGACTGCCCCACACTGAACCATCTGCAGCTGGCACACTGGCAGCCTCTGCTCAGGCAGACACCCATCATGCCACAGGGGAAGCACCAACATTTGTCCAATGGTCCAGGTAAGCACCAGCCCTGCAGACTTCCACGTAGAGTTGTTAAAAGAAGGTTCGCCCACTGTTTTCTGGATCATAAGCATTAAAAGGCAGAAAGGGAATTTACCAAAAGACCAAAGTACTTGTGACCTGGCCACCTTGGTCCACAGTTGAGAATAAGGTGGGATGTTCTGAGCTGAAAATTTAGGTGCTTGACTGCATCAACAATCAGAGAAATGCAAATTAAAATCACAGTGTGATACCACTACACACCCACTACAAGGCCTATAATTTTAAATAACAGATAACACCAAATGCTGGCAAGGTTGTATAGTGACCAGTACTCTAATATATGGCCGGCGGGAGTAAAAACTGATACAACCAATTTGGAAAACCATTTGAAGTATATTAGTTCGCTCTGGCTGGCACAACAAAACACCATAGGTGGGTTGGCTTAAACAGCAGCCATTTATTTTCACATGGTTCTGGGAAGTCCAAGATCAAGGTGCTGGCACATTTAGTTTCTGGTGAGAGCTCTCCTCCTAGCTTGCTGTGTCCGCCTTCTTACTGTGTCCTCACAAGGCCCAGAGAGAGGTGGGGAGGGAGCTCTCTGGTGTCCCTACTAATAAGGACACCAATCCTAAAGGATCGGAGTTCCTCCTTCGTGACCTCATACATCCTAAATTACTTCCCTGCTCCACGTACAGTCAGGATTAGTGAGCACATCCACATATAAATTTTGTGGTAATACAACTCAGTCCATAGCATTCTGCTCCTGCCCCCTCACCCCCAAATTCATTTCCTTCTCCCATGCAAAATATGTTCAGTTCATCCCAGCAGCCCCCAAAGTTTTAACTCATCCCAGCATCAACTCTAAAGCCTAAGGTGCAAACAGTTTCTAAATCACATGTGCATGAGGTTCGAGGTATAATCTGTCTAGAGGCAAAACTACTCTTCAGCTAAGAACCTGTAAAACCTGCCAAGTTATGTGCTTCCAAAATATGATGGTGGGTCAGGCACTGGATAGATAATCACATTCCAAAAGGAAGAAACTAGAAAGAAGAAAGGGTTGATTGTACCCAAGCAAGTCCCCAACCCAGCAAGGCAAATTCCATGAGATCTCAAGGCTCGAGAATGATCCTCTTTGGCTCAGCGCTCTGACCTTCAGGCCCAGTGCGGTGGCAGCAACACCCCCATGGCTCTACAGGGCTCCCCACCCCTTTGACTCTCTGGGGTGGTCCTGCCCAAGCTTCTTGCTGCTTGTCCCACCCAGCGGCACCTTGCAGGGTCATCCTGGCCCACTGAAACCCAAGGGAGGCCCGCTCTTTGAGGAAGCAGCCTTACCCTCGGGCCTGTGGTGGAGGTGGCAGCCCTGGCAATCTCCTCATCACCTTCGGCACCATTCTCCCCTTTTCTTCAGGAACAGGGCCTGTTCACAACTGAATAGCTCTATGGCCCCATCTTGGAGACGCCCAGAACCCAACAGCCTTCCTTCATCCTGTCTCCCTTTCTCTTAGTTCAAACTGGCAGTGTCTCTGCTGGTATAGTCCCATCTCTATTTCTGGCTTCTGTTGCTGAGATGGCTGATTCATTCCGTGACCCCACCCATGATCTCTTAGTCAAATGATGGTTCATCACACTTCTAGTGTTCTCTTCAGAACAAGCTTTCTCATGTTTTTGCAATATAGGTAGGCTGAGAATTTCCCAAATCTGCATGTTAAGGTTGAATGAAGTCATAAGAGTAGAGCCCTGATCTGATAGGATTGGTGTCCTTTTAAGAAGACACACCAGAGAGCTCGCTCGTTTTTCTCTGTTTTTGCCATGTGAAGACACACTGAGAAAGTGACACCTGCAAGCCAGAGAGTTCTCACCCAAAACCCAATCAGCTGGCACTTTGATCTCAGACTGCCCAGCCTCTAGAACTGTGAGAAAATCTACTTCTGCTTAAGCCACCCAGCCTGTGGCACTTTGTTACAGCAGCCCCAGCAGACTAATACAGGCAGCGTCCACTGAAAGTAAACACATGTCAACCCCACGACTCAGTGATTCAACTCCCAGGTATAACACAAAAGAAATGGCTGTCTATGGGCATCAAAAGCCATGAACAAAGATTATCACAGCAGCAGTATCTGCAATACTCCTGAGCTGGCAACAGCCCATGTGCCCATCAGCAATAGAATATACAGTGAATGTGGTATATTCACAAGATGGATTACTATGCAGTCATAAAAATGAACAATTACAACTACATGTACCAGCATAGATGTGCTTCATGGACATCCTGGTGACAGAAAGAAGCCCACATGATAAAGCATATCCTATGCCTCTATTTATGTAAAAATCAAATCAAGCAACACTGCCCTTTTTCTTGACCTGGGTGCCGGTTACAGGAGTGTGTTTGCTCTGAAAATTTATTAATCTGTATATTTTGATTTGTCCATTTTCCATACCCTATGTTATATGTCTGTATAAGGTTTAATAGAAATAGGCATCCATCACAAAAGTCACATCGTCGTAAGAATGAAGAATGAGTTGCCATGCCGTGCGGTGTGGGGACAGCGCAATGTGCTGACCTGCCACCGACCAGTCAGTGATGTCACAGCAGCCCGGCCCCAGCACAACTGAGGTGGTAGAGGTAACAGTGGGCAATCGCCGGGGAGTCTCAGCATAGCACGTCACGTGACACACACATCGCGATAGCTCTCCTCCAGTTATGCGTTTAGGAAGGCGATGGCTCTTTGACACACTAACTTGCAATTGCACAAATATATGTATCTTCTGCACTAAAATATCTTTTTAAAAATCATTGTGCACTTCTGTTGGCAAGATAAGTAAACTCTGAAAATGCTGTCAAGTCAGAACAGGTCAGTCTATGGCATTCTGGGTCGGTGAGTGTCCATCGCACTTTATTGAATAGACCATTTCTCTCGCCTGTGTCCTTGACATCCTCTTTGGGTACGTGAAGCCCGAGCTATGAATGGGCGGGCATAGGACGGCGTTTCTAGGAGAACTTATTTCCCTGGTAGCTGCCCTTTAGTCTCCACCAGGAGAACATCATAGTCTCCACTAAGAAATGTATTTTCCTAGAAAGGGCCTTATGGCTACACATTTGGGCCCCAGCTGCGATCTGCTAAGGACAGAGCCTGCGGCTGTGCACTGGCACTCTGAAAGGACTCTCGGGTGTCAGGGAGTCTGGGGGAACCTGGGTTTCTTCCTGCTAGGGAAGGGCATGGCTGCCAGAACCAGGCCTGTGGTTTGCCCGTGGGCCCCCGGAGGAGGCAGGCGCTCCTCTTTAGAAAACTACCGCCTTCCTTGCTCTCCACACTGGAAGATCCTGGCATCCTGGCATCTGCTCCCCCGGCCTCCTTCCAGGTAAGGCAGGCAGAACTCTCCTTTTTGGCTCATGACGGCACTTCCTAACGAAAAGCCCCAAGGCCCCTGGGCCCGGAGTGGCGACAGAATTTGACCACCCTTCCCCACACCAGCTCCTGCCCGGGGTGGGCGCTCCTGGAACACTCACCTGTGGTGTCATCCCGTGGCAGATATACACGATGGGGACGTTCTCTGTGTCTGGGCCCTGATCGAGACACAGATCCGTCTTCATAGAGTTCTGCAGCTGAACACCGGGGCAGGGGCGGCCATACCAAAGGGAAAGGAACAGAGAGACAAATGCATTAAATCAGGAGAAACAAGCTTTCCACTGAGACAGGCTCCATTTTTGCAATCAACCCAAGGCCCCTTGAATCCTATGGAAACCAGCAGGCACCAGCTTCTGCTTTGTGTAAAGGTGCTAAGGTTAAGACCAGCCCCTTGGAAGGAGAAGTATTCACATGTTAAACAGCAAGCTGGGCCTGGGGAGCTGAGTCAGTCTAGGTAAAAATACTGGCACACGTGCATGCACGCACAAGATGGTGCTAGGCGTTTCACCTCTCCATTTCCACGGGAGTGGCCCAATGGCCTCCCGAGGAGTCTGGATAGGTAGCAGTGCTTGCTCTTGAGGGTTGGGGGAAGTGGCAACATGCCAGCTGTCTTGGGGGCCTGGACCAGGCCCTCTCTGCTTCCCACAGATTCAGCAGTGGTTGGCCAGGCCCCAGTAGAGGCCCCGTTGATGAGAGTTCTCCACAGTGGGGGCTTTGGCAGGTGAATAAGAGAGAAGAGGGCCAGGGTGGGGGCAGGGGAAGAGAGGTAATTCTTACCCCCACCTACAGACATAAGACAATCAACAGCACAAATGTGGTGGCCACGAGAATGATAAGGCCACTTAGATTGGGGGCGGGGGATCTGTTGGGCCGTGTGCAAGCAGAGAAACCCGGCTGCGATCAAGGAGGAGAAGTGTGAGGTGGACAGAATTGGAGACAAGAGAGACCACCCTGCCCCTGCTGTGGTTTCCGTGGTTCCCCAGCTCGAGGGCTCGTGTCCGGCTGTACTTCCGCTCCTGTGTCCATAAGAGAGTCTGTGGTATCTTTACCCACCTTCACTTGAGCTAGCTTAAATAGCTTTTTTTTTTAGCAATGAAAGCACTGTTTAGAACAAGGAGGCTGGAAATCAAAATCCAGGGTGTCCTGGCCAGTGTGGCTCGGTTATAGCATTGACCCATAACTGAAAGGTTGTGGGTTCAATTTCCAATGAGGGGATGTAACTAGGTGGCTGGGTGTGTACAGGAGACAACCAATCGATGCTTCTCTCTCACATCGATCCTGTCTCCCTTCCTCTCTTTCTGGATACAATGAAAAAATGTCCTTGGTGAGGATAAAAAACAAAATCCAGGGGGATACCAGGGCGATGGACCACAGGTGAGTCATCTGTTGGGGAAAGCCAGCGACATGCCATGGCTGAGCTGCGATAGTCTGGCAGACTGTGGCAGGAGCTCAGAGACTCCAATTAAGGGATGTGAAATGGAACAGACAGCCAGAGGTACATGTGTGGTCTTTGCACACCCTGTTCTTAACAGTGGACAAGGAACAGAGTCACATTCTGTTCTCTTGAGCGTTCTTTCCTTTACTGGGTGATAGCAGCTCAATCTCAAACTCACAGTGCAGAGGTTCTGAAGAAACAGGAGCACATGCTAGCTCCCTGGGCAGGGCCCCAGTAGCATCTACAGAGCAAATCCTCTGCGATAAAGCAACTACTTGGCTGGCCTCCGTAGGGGGAGCACATGCAAACACTCTGGGCTTCTCCCGCAGCCTGAAGATGGGTGGCACATCCGAGGCCAGACACTGTAACCATCAGTGAGATGTGCTAACCGCTCCTGCAAAGAGAAAGGCCCAGAGACCCCTGATGTCAGACTTGGTTCTTGCTGGGATCTCAGTCAGCCTCTGAGTGAGGGTGTGTGTGTGTGGGGTCTCTGGTAAAGCCCACCTTGGCTATATCATCACTTTCGCATTAAGCAGGTGGTCTATTGACACAGTCAGAAGAGAGACTGGGATGGACTCCTGGCTCCAGCTGTGTGATCTTGGACAAAGCAACCTAACTCCTTGTCTGTTTTCTTCTCTGTCAAACAGATGTAAGAGCTCCAACCTCAGGGCTGTTATCAGGCTGAAGAGAAACAGTATCTACAAGAGCTTAGCTCAGGGCCTGGCAAATGGCAAAAGTCGTTAGCTCCTCTTATTACTGCTGTGCCTTCCTGAAAGCCATTCATGGAAACCAGCTTTTGTGACTGCATCGATGTGCTGGGTACCACTGAAGTGCGTTCCATTCATTATCCCACCTAACCCTCAAAATAACCTCGCCAGGTCGGTAACATTATCTCTGCCAAGGATGAGGGCCTGCGGTGAGAAGCTCCGCCTCACCTCTCTGTCTACAATGCTATTTATTGTCACTGCTTGGGTGCTCTGCTTCGGCCTACTCTTGCCCGACTAAATCCCCCTCTTCCTTTGCTTCTCAGCTTCTCTGTCACTTTGGAAGCCTTTCCTAACCCAAGTCTCTTGGTGAACCCACTGCTCCGTGCTCCACCAGGACCCCCACTTCTCCTATTGTAGCACTTAGTGCACTGCATGCCGCTTGCTTCTTCACTTGCCTGTCTCCTCTATTGGTAAGTCACCAGACTAGGTCTCAGTCTTTCTCACGGGCTGGCTCTGGTACACACTAGACAGTAAATACATGTGGAGTGAAGGAATGAATAAAATGAACAAATGAATGGCATCCCCAAATGAATGGCATCATAGCTGGACAAGCGGCAGAGCTGGAGTCTGTCTGTCTCCAAAGTCTAGGGTCTTTCTATCATATAAATGGCGACAACCCTGAGACTGGGAAAGATGCCCCATGAAAAGGTATGACTAGAACCTTTAAGGTTTTGTAAATTGCCAAGGTTACACAGTGATTAAGTAGCAAAGCTAATGTTCAGAAGCCAGGCATGTCTGTTTCCAGATGCTTCTCCAGCTCTCCTGTCAGCATCAGAGCTGGAAGTTCCCCAAAGCCACTCTGTCTCCCAGACGTGGAGCTCAATGATGCAGGCGACACCCATGCCCACACGACAGGGCCACCGCCTACAGCCTGCAGGAGTCACTAATGGGGCCTATTAGTGGGTTAATGGACTGGCTTATACAGACTTGACACTGGCCCAACTGACAGTCCCAGGGGGTTATTTGACCTGAGCAAGGTGGTTTAGGCATGGGTTGGAAGGGAAAACAAGAAACTCTGTGTCTGAGAGAACATCTGGTCTCTCCATTTCAGAATAAAAATAAACACCAGGATGAGCATTTTGGCCCCAGAAAATCCCCTTGCTCTTGCGGCAGCAACCTGCTTTGCCTGCCTTCACCCTCTTGCCCTCACTGAGGGCTCATTATGCTCCCTGAAAGTCAAGTGCGTTTATGCTCATGTCGGAGGTGGGCCTGGGGAGGAGGTGGGAGCTGTGGGGAGGCTGGCAGGGTCCTAAACAGTGGCTGGCAGATAACCCTGCAGGGTCAGAGCCCTCCGTCAGCCCCAGGGACTGGGTGTGGCGGTGAGAGCGCTCCATGGTCAACCTATTATATGTACTCATAAGAGGGGACTCTTTTGCTTGGAAAACAAGAATGCCTCTGGCCGAGACCCAGAATTGCAATGGCCACATGCACACACCTCCACTGTTACTGCTTTCCCTGCATCTGTGGCTGAGTTTGGCTAATACTGTTCGGTTACAACTGACGGTTTGGTGAGAACATGAGTCCAGAAGCTTGCCCAGCTCAGAGGCTTGGGGCCAATAGTTTCTCTGGAGCCACATTAGCCTAACTGTCCTTTTCGGACTGGGCCCAACAATGGCCAAACAGCACACACACCTCGGTATGGCAGTGTGGGGGCACCAGCAGCAACTGTGTCCTCAGAATGGTGCTGGGGAGGCAGGCGGGCTAATCGGAGCTTCACGGGCCAATGTGTTTCCATGGTGACGACAGGATCCTGAGTCTCAGGTAATTACTGGGCAGCACCAGCTAAGGAGTTTTCTGACATCCCAATTATACCAGCCTGAGACATGGAGAGGCGAGAGGCCACTCGGCCATTCTCTGAGGACATGTCAACCATGCCATGGGGACTCTTGTGGGAGGATCGACCCCTTCCTACAGGCTGGTCTCCCGGGAGGAGAGGTTGCTGGGATCTTGGCTCTGTTTCCGTTAGAATCCAAGGATGTTAGAGTTGGGGGCCCACAGAGCACACTGAGGCCGATTCTTGCACAAGGACCTGTGGCCTCCCAGGCAGAGGCCACGCCCATCGTGTTCCTGCTGAGACAGGCCTTGAACTCCATTCTGACCACAGGCCAGTAAAGGAAGAGGCCTCAGTTCTCCTTCAACGTTTCATCCTGGGACATCAGAAAGGTCTGAGGGGACCCTCTCCAAAGGGAGGAACTGAAGCGACGTCAGCAGCTGATGTTTTACACTCAGCGTCACTACCGATTACCTGTGTACAGATGGGCAAGTCACTCTGCCTCTCTGTTTCCTCGTGGGTAACACGGGGTAAGGTAGGTAGCCCCAGGGGGTAGTTTTGAGGGCTTAACTGTCAGTAGAAAAAATTTACGTGTTTGTTTAGTCAGCAAAAATCAAGTAAGATACCCCCTAATTAATCAGGTGTCATTTAAAATGCTGTAAGAATACTATGGCCCTGGGGATATTGGAAGAAATGAGAGAGTTTATCACATTCAAAGTACTTTAACCTTAGATATTACACACGTGTACATATCTTAGGCTTTCTCCTACCCCTTTGCCACATGAGCACACTGAGGCCCACAGGGCGTGTCCTGATCAGGACTAGAACCAGGTCTGCCTGGGCCCGAGCACTGTGCCCTGCCCTCCACCTTGCTGCGTCTCTCAGGGGGAACTGCTCTGTGCCAGTCAACAAGTGTACTAAAATATCCCTCCAAATACAGCAAACGCAAGAAGGTTCTATTTCCCAAAACCCCTCTCAGGAGGCTCTGGGGGAGCAGAGTCACGCAGGCTGGTTGAGAGAACCTTAGGTACCCATGCTTGGGAAACACGGGTGTTTGTTATATGGCCTTGCAAACTTAACCTAACTGTAGGTTTTTGTTTTATCACGTGGAATAGGCAGGCTTAGGGCCAGAGCTGAATTGCTTAGGACTATTCAGGAGCGTCTAAGCACCTCGTCTGAGGGGGGTTGGTGCAAACTGAAGCACAGGCTGCCTTCCGTGCAGCTCTAGCAGCCTCTCAGCCACGGGTCCACGGCAGGCCCACAGGGGAGGCCGAGAGGCTCTTTCCCTCCTTTCCCCTGACCTCTCTGGGCTTGCTCTGTCTGTGGCTGAATGGACCCTCGAGGGACTGGCTCCTTACCACCCCGTAGGCGATGATGTCTGAGTACATCCTCATCTCCGGGTACACGCTGACCAGGTACCACCGGAAGGTCTTGCACTGCAGCTGTTTCCTCAGGGCCTTCCTTGCAGTGATGTCCCCGATGTCGATTCCTGAGTCCTGCGTGGGGATGCAAATGCAGAGATGCAGCCACCGCTGGGGCACGGCTTCTCCCCAGACCTCCCCAGCCAGACTCCCGGGGACTGTCTAAGGAGGGCACGGTGGGAACTTAACTCACAGTTCCCTACGTGTACCTTAACCCCATAACCATCCCCATTTGGAGTATGGGACATGAAGTCAGCTTGACGGGCACTGTCATCAGGGGCCACTGAAAATAAATCCTTAAGTTTTAAACTAAAAAAAAAAAGCTGTAGTCCGGCAGTAGGTGGGAAAGTGGGAGGAATACAGTCAGAATGAGGTTTTCCCACCTCCAGAGCGAAGCAAGAGATTTTGAGTTGGGAGGGGAGAGGGAGGGGAAGGGCAAAGGCTGGAGATGGAATGATGCTCATTCTGATACTGTTCCTAACAGTCGTGCCAGGCTCTGTTCTGCACGAGACAGACATGTGTGTTCATATTTATGCACTTAGATTTATTTCTACTTATGTATATTGTTCCATTTAAACCTATGGATTAGGTACAGACAAGGAGTTAAGATAAAGAAAGGTTCAGTGACCTCTTTGGTGACCTGCCTGAAGCCCCACAGTTAATATATGGAGCTGAGAGTTGAACCCAATCCACCTGGGTCTGGAGTGCGTACTTTTTAGCCTTACCCTGTGAATTTGCAAGAGCCGGCCCTTCTGCTGCCTCAGGCCAAGCCCCTGTGAGAGAAACAGACTCCCTCTTTAAGCTGGGGGTCTCGGCATAGACTGCACTTGGGTCCCACCCTTCCCAGGTGTATCAGGAAGGTGGTCCCTGAGCCATCCAGGTGCAGCAGGCAAGGAGCAGGAATGGGGGCACGAATGTGCCCTTGAGTGAGGGGAAGAGAAGCCCACACATTTCTGGTGGCCCCCGAGCAGAGTAGAGAGCACGAGAGTCCCCAGGCCTGCACCCCGGCTGTGGAACCAGGCGCACAATCCGCTGGGAAAGAGCCGAATCCACCGCAGGCAATGGAGACTCACTGACATCTCAGAGGTGATACCATGGAGCCAGGGCCCGTGGGATCTGATGAGACAGATGCCCTGAGTGCAGACAGAGGGAGACAGGGAGGTACAGCTCTCCCACTGACACTGCAGTCCACACGTTGGCTGCACCAATGCTCTGGTTCTGGTGTCAGCTCTGGGGATCAGGTAACCGGGGCTGGGAAGGTAGCGAAACTGACAGAGTGTACGTCTGAAACGTCTGAGAAAAACCACAGAGATGGCTGCTGCACGTACCGGAACGTGATCGTAACAAGTTTTTGATATCAGACAATGGGGGCTTGTGCAAAAACAAAATGTAAATGTAGAAGAAATACATTTATTTTTGCCCAGCAGAGTTCAGGTAATATAAAAATTTAAACCTGCTCCAGCCAGAAGGTTGAAGGTCCTAAGGAGAAATTTCAGCAAGTACTTCTTAACGACCTCGTCTATAAGTTGTCTAGTCTCGGCTCCTGCCCCGCGCCCTCCCAGCAACTGCTACCTGGCCTCTCTGCCGCACCCTGGCTCCGTGATCAGGAAACACGCTGGACTCATCTCTGTGCCCCTGGCCTCACCGGAACTGCATGGATGAGCCCGAGTGGAGACAGTATTTATGGAGTGGCGAACACAGCAACTGGCAATAAATGTAACCAGTTCACCCCACCCCCACCCCATCCCCACCCCAAGGGATCTCTGTGAAGCACTAACCCTTTAAACTTGTCTGCACTTTATCCTTGTATCACAAAGCTGTGCCCCTGGACCCAGGCCTTCCCCTTCCATGTTACAATTGCCTTTACGTGAGACAAATGAACACTGTGCCTCAGCTTTTACTGGGAGCCACTAGAAGAACTTGTCTCAGGAAGGTCTCTGTGTTTTCCTAAAATTATGGGTTCCCATGGGAAAACTGTCTTTCTACTCCTGGGATCAAGGGAAAGTTTGTCTCCCTCCTAATTGAAGGTGGGAGAGAGACAATCTGCCAGGGGTCCACCTGTACTTTAACTTCTAAGAGACTCAAGAATCAGCTTCCTCAGCTTATACTGCGGGATATCATGACCCTTTCCTCCTCCCGGCCATTAATTGACTGATGCCTTTGTGTCTTAATGGTTCGGCACTTCTGCACTGTGTGTTTGCTGTAACCTGCATCAAGCTCTTTCAGAGCAGGAGGCAGAAATGAAGAAATAAGCAAACTTACTCAGAGAAGTTCTCCTTGGCCCTTATTAGAAAACAATAAACACATCTTTCTTCCTTTGCTGAATACTCAGTGGAGTGGGTTGAAGCACGTCTCCCCCAATTTTTGCCTACCTGTACCTCCAAGTGTGACTTTATTTGGAAAAAGGATCTTTGTAGATATAATTAATTAGAGACCTTGAGATGAAATCACTGTGGATTTAGGGTGAGCCGAAATCTTTGTAAGAGAAAGGAGAGGGGGTTTTGGACACGGAGAGAGAGTCAGAGATTGGAGTGATGTATCTATCAGCCAAGGAACACCAGGAGCCGCCAGAAGCTGCAACAGGCAAGGAAAGACACCCCTCCCCCCACCGCCAGGAGTCTTCGGAGGGAGCACAGCCCTCCAGCACTTAGACTGTGGGTGTCCGACGGCCACAACTGTGACAGAATACATCTCTGCTGTTGGAAGCCACTCTGTGGTAACTTCATTTGGCAGCCCTAAGAAACTTATGTACTTAGCCACACAAGAAGCTGTCCGGCATGGCATCCCTGCCTGAGTCGTGCAGCCGCACGCTCTTCCCTGTAGCCAGACCTAAAGAAGGCCGTCGCCTGAGCACCATGGGGAGTCGTCTCTGGCACTCAGTCTGTCTTCTGGCAAGAAGCAGCAGGAGCAGGTCTACATTTCCTGAACCCTGTATAAGAAAATATCGATGCTTTGCTGCACACTGACTTTCTGTTTGTTGAAAAGCAAACTGATTTTCAATTAAAGTGGAAGGAAGCAAGAGCTGGAGGCTCCTCTAGCCTTCTCAATGCTTGAGACTGGACATGGTAAGGGTGAGGGAGTCACTTCTGTTCGGTGCACAGCGTAGGAGGACTCAGCACAGAAGGCAGCTAGACAGGGTGACTGCCCAGCAGGGGCACTTTAAAGTTGGGTGCAAAAGCAGAAGGCGTAGCAGTAGCATCAATGAGTTAACACTTACCTAGTGCTTTCCATTTGCCAAGCACTGATTCCAGTCTTTACAGATTATTAACTTACTTAATTCTCAAGACCGACAGGAGGCAGGGTTGAGGGTTCCAGCTCTACATTTGCAGCTGAGATGAATGGTTAAGTAAATAGAACACAGATGTGCTCACAACTGAGCTGAAGGTATAGGATTGGGACGTCACCACATCAAGGGCAGCTGGGCAAACACGTAGGTCATGCAGCACCTACACTTCCTCTGTCTTCTTTGCTTTTAGCTTAGCCTTACTGGGTGCCTAGCATATGTTAGGTGCTGTCCGAAGCACTGTGTATCCATATAGGAAGAAGTCACAGTCTGCCAGAAGGAGAGTCTGAAAGATCCAGGCAAGTAAACAGACTCTCTGCACACTGTGTGAAGCGTGGAGGGAAGAGAGAGTGCTAAGGGACAACAGAGGAGGGGCCCTTAGTCCATGTCATGGTGTGCGGCAGCTGGGATGGGGAAAGGGAAGTGAGCAATCAAGGAAGGCTTCCTGAAGTAGGCGATGCTAAAAGTGAGTTTGGAAAGATGAGCGTGATAAGCTAAATGAGTGTCACCCAAACTTGGCTGCCCCAAACCAGCACCTGGAGGGCTTTATACAGATTCTGGCTCTATTACACATCTACTCATCAGAATCTTTGAAGAAGACCCAGAATTACTAGTTTTTTTTAAAGCTCTCCAAGTGATTCTGCTGCAGTTGGTCTGCAGATCTGCTTTTAGGAACCACTGACCCAGGGAGGAAGGAACTACACACACTGCCAGCGCATTAATAAGCATTAGCGCTTTCACTGAGTTCTGACCAAGTGCCCCACCTCGTGCGAGGTGTGTGGACACCAATATGAGTAACACAATCCATCAGGAAGGCCCTGGTCTAGGGCAGTGGTTCAAAGCCTGGGTGGACATTAGAATATCTGAGGAATGTTCCAAAAATAAAAGGATCCCTGATTCTCTTCCAAACTAATTCAGTCATAATCCCTGGGGCTGAAGCCCAAGTGATTTTCAAGCCCAGCCAGATGTGACAGCCTCTGGTCCGTGAGGGAGGGACTCAGATAATAGAACATTCTTTCACAGGGCGGCGATGCAGTGACAGAGACATCCATGCGAAGAGGAACATTCTCCCGAGCCGGCGGGGGTCAGCGGGGCTGAGTGTAAGAGATGGAGGGGTAACTGGTGAGGGCGGAGGCTGGGGAAGGTTTTGCATAGGGGATACCAAGCTGAGAGGACAAAGTCGGCAAAACACGCAGAGCTGGGAGAGCACGGAATGGACAGGGAGCTGCGGGCAGATTTTCAGGAAACACACTGACCCCCTCTCTTCCCCACCTAAGGCTTTATCCTGGACACTCACGTCTCACTTGCTCATCTGGCATTCACCACCACTGCCCTACCTTCACTTGGTTTGAATTACCCTCCTGAGGAGTCACAGGCAGACACTGAGTTTCATCATTTCCAATGATTTTTAACTCACTCTGTTCTCACTGGAGTTGCTATGCATTTCAACATCTAGCAGCTGCAACTGGGGGAGAAGGTCTGCAGGTTTGGGATACAGAGAGAAAGCACAGGAGTATGAACAGGACTCTAGTCCTTTCGCAGGGCCTGGGGGTCTACAGTGCCTCACTGGTGAGCTTCCGGGAGTTCCTGAGTGTTCGCCGCATTTTTCTGTCAGAGGACACCCACCGCGGGGCTCAGCATGCTGCCCAGAACACTGTGATCCAACGCCCACAGCCACAGATGGGCCCGGAAGACACCCTGTTTCCTTAGAAACACTCCCACTGTCAGGGATGCGATCCTGGGGCTGGTTCACTAGGGTTGAGCACACGCTGACTGGCACTCATTGGCTTCTCATTCTGCCTCCCAAATGCTGAAAGCTCACTGGTGGGGGGAGTACGCACAACTCCAGCCCCTCCCCCTTGGTGGTGGTGGAGGTAGGGGGTGCCTAAAAGCTTGTACCCATGGCCCAGCCTACTCAATCACTCAGCCAGAAAAACATTAGCTTAGGGGAGAGATCAGGAAACAGGCCTTCATATGGAAACTTCAAGCGAAGATCAATCGTTTCCCTATTAGGAAGAGAGAGCTGAGGCATCCTAAAGGACTCCCAAGGGGAGGTCACGGCCTCCGGAGGAAAGAAGGAGGTCACGAGGTCAACAGCTCTGACTCACACAGAATGCAACGTGAGCCACGATCTCCAGGCAGACAGGAAGCCAAGCAGGTTGGGATCCTGTGGCTGGCATCTGTTGGGTTCTTCCAACTCAGTGGTCCAAGGTCATTTCCATATGACACATGACAAGGCTGAACAAATTGACTAGACAAACACTGTTTTCTCTCTTGTACTTCTTAAGTGTATGTGATTAGAGAGATAGAGGGCAGTGGCAGGCAATGATGGGGTTCTGTGAAAGTTAGAAGCAGCCTAAAAAATGTCCAGAATAGTTCCTTTCTCCTGAGGGCCCTCGTGGGAAAGTATCCCATCTCCATTCATGTGGCTTGAGAAATCCCAAAGGCATATGGACATTCCTTATTTCTTTGATCAAAGATTTGATGGCCCTGACTTGGTGGCTCAGTAGGTTGGAGCATTGTCCCATACACCAAAAAGCTGTGGGTTCGATACCCAGTTGGGATCCACAATTCCTCTCTCACATCAATGTTTCTCTCTCTCCCTTCCTCTTGCTCTAAAATAAATAAACACATCCTCAGGTGAGGATTAAAAAGAAAAAAAAGCCTTGATAGAGAGCCTTGAATCCAAAGTATAGGGAGATTAAGGTGCACTTTGTGAATTTTGGTAATGACTGGTATATTTCTAAGTCAGGATCACGAAACACCGAATGTCAGAGATGCTGAGGACCCGAGAACATGAAGTAACCTTGGAGCTACCTGGTCAACTTTTCTCATTTAAAATGAGGACACTAAGGTCTGGAGAGAAGAAGTCCCCCTTCGAGCATGCTGACCAGGGATGGGAGTGGGGACGAGCCATGGCTTAGCACCTCATTGTTAGCCCCCTTCCTTCAACAGTGGTATATTTTGGGGTTAAGAGTCCACTTTGCGTGGTAAACAAGACTCTGGTCAACCCATGGGAAGAAGGATTTAGTCCCATGTTTGTTTGTTTTTCCCCACAAGACCCCAGTAGATCCATCCCACGGGGGCTCCCTACCTCTTGGGGTATGTTCCATGCCATGTACACATGGCTTTTAAATTCATCCATCCAGACTTCAGCCACTCTGAGGGCATTCCTGCGTACATGGGCGGTGAGGTCCTCAGTGTAGGGCTTGTGGGCTCGTTCGATGTGGGCAATCCGAGAGCAGGGCAGGACCTCCACACTCCCTCCACACTGCCACACCTGCAGAAGACACGGAGCCACTCGTCAGTTCCCGCACCTACCTCTGTGCCTCTAAGCCAGGCCGCAGGTGACCACTCAATATGAGCACGGACAAATCCAGCTCTCTTCACCTTGTCTCTCCAGAACACTGCAAAGGGAGAGAGCTGTACCTTATTTTTACTCCTACTCAAGGAGGTTGTTAGGTTATTAATCCGTGTCTTGTTTCTTGTTGCTATGGGTTTACCAGCAAATAATTATTATACCTTCTCTCTCCATCCCTTTCACCCCTCCAAAGAGACTAGACATTTTGTGACCAAAGATCTGGGTTCTCCTTGCCCCAAAGGAGAAATGAACAAAACCCCGATGATCCCTGCAGCAGCGCTGACAAGGAGGGACCAGCAGGGACTGCCAGCAGACATGTCATCTTTACAAGGACCACATGGGCCTCGACAGGGATTGGTGATCACCACAGGGAGGGGGCAGGCACCTTTCGCCTCCATCTTTCCAGGGCCCTGAATTCTGACAGAACCCAAGGGAGAGGGAGCTGCAAAGAGGGTAATATTAAACTTCTCCATGTCCTTGGTGAGCAGGAGCTTCAGCTGGACGCAAATTGATTTTGAATTTTTAAAAAATGACCTTGCACTCCGAGCATCAAGGGGCAGTGTTTCGGAGCTGCTGCCACAATCATTCCAGCCTCTCTGAACTTCCACTGTTCCAGAGCATGCACGCCCTCCTGCGCCTTCAGGCTTTTGTCCGTCCTGCTTATGACTTTAGAATGCTCTCCCCACGCCTTCTCCAGGTGAAAAATATCATCTCTCAAGACCTTGGCGAAATGACCGCTCTGTTGTGAGGACGTTGCTCAATCCTTGGGGCACAGCAACTGCTTCCTCCTCTGGCCCTTGGAGCTCTCGATATCACAGTTCGCCTGCCGCCCTCACTCTTGTTCCCAGAGGGCAGGGCCCACGTCATATCTCATTCATCTCTCATTTCTAGCACTGAAGACAAGGTCTGGTACCTAGATGTACTTTGTGAATATTTGTTGAATAAATAAAAGATTGATGCTTAATCAGTCGATCAATCAACACATGGTTGACACTTAGTAAACCTGGGATGAGTCTAAAACGCCTGGTCAGAGCTGATGAATGAGGCTTCTGAGGGAAGGCAATCGAGGTCTCTCAGCGGACAGTAGTGGACACTTGTCAGGAATTGTCAACTGGACCATTTGGTGGGCAATGTTTACACTTAGAAAATGTGCTCATCAACAGCCATAGGTCTTCACCCAAGGTAAGGTTGGCTTTGGATTCGGCCTAATTTCCCCATGTTATTTAGGAAGAGAATTCCATCTCTTCCGTCAGTCTATCTCATACCAGTTGGTCCCTACAAGCTGTTGGAGTTGGAAGGCGATTTATTGATTTATCACTCTCTAAGCTTGTCTTGCACTTAGCATAGTATTCAGGGACAATAACAAGAAAATAAGCACGCCCACTGAGCATCTACTCTGTTCCAGGCCCTGGACTGTGCTTGTGGGGAGGCAGTGTAGCCTGGTGGTTATGAGCAAACAGGTTGGGATCAAATCCTGGCCGTTCCTTACTCCCTATGTGACCTTGAATAAGTCACTTGATCTCACTGTGGTTCAGCTTCCTCATCCCAAATAGGGATCAAAAAGTACCTATCTCATGAAGTTGTTGAGAAGATTAAAGTTATTATACGCAAAGTGCTTAGAAGAATGTCTGGCACATAAAAGCACTCCATCAATCTCAGCTATTACTATACAAATTATACAGCAGACTCTTCAGAACGCCCCGTGAGGCAGTTGCCGAGACTAATGGCTGTCCCTTGCCGGAGACGACAACGGGTAATGATGACAAAAGGATCTGTCTGACACCCACCAAAGCTAAAGGACGACCCCACGCTCCCCCAGGACGACCCCGCTTTTAAAGTGTTCCCACACCCAGAGTGATCCTGAGGACCAGGAGTGCGAGCCATGGGGGGCTCCAGACCGTGTGCCTTCATTTCCACGACCTACACGTTCTGGAAAGTGTGCTGATTTCTAGTTCGCTTTGCTTAGCTTTTCAACGGAAGTCTGTTAACACTGTGAATATTATTGACAACACAAAGAGTCAGTCAGGGTAATTATTCTTTTTGCAACCAGAACCAGAGGGTATTACTTGACATATTTCAGCAACACAATACAGAACATGATTCATAACAGATCCCTTTTATTATGAAGCCTGTTTCTCAGAGTCAGTTCACCATTTCACCGTAGAGTGGGTGATTCTCCTAGTGGTAATAAGAGGGTGGTGGCGGCACCTGCCATCACGCCCTTAGTCACACCGCAAAAGGAGCCGTGCAAGCTCACTGTGGAGCTCTTGAACCCTCCCCTCCCCCCATCTTGCTGCCACTGCCCTGTGCAGACTAAGTCTCGTCTCACTCGGACTCTGCAACAGCTTCCGAACAAGTGATTCCCTCCTGCCTTCCTCCTCCAGTCTCTTCTCCCCACAGCCAGTGGAATCTTCTGAAGGTGTAGGTAGGGCTGCCTGCCTCCTGCACATGCCCTCCCCAGCACAGCCCCCAAGGCTCCTCAGGGCCTGGCCCTGGCCCACC
Organism: Micronycteris hirsuta; assembly: GCA_004026765.1. Lineage (NCBI taxonomy): Eukaryota > Metazoa > Chordata > Mammalia > Chiroptera > Phyllostomidae > Micronycteris > Micronycteris hirsuta. The sequence goes on along the minus strand of PVJI01001557.1, from coordinate 154,338 downwards.
GCTCCAGTCTCCTGCCTGCTTTCCCACACTCTCTGTGCTACAGCCATGCTGAAATGTTTTTACTTCCTCTGGAGTGTCAGGTTTTTCTCCCACCTCTGGACTTTTACACATGCAGTGTAACACCTGTGCCTGCCTCGGTGTGAGCACTGTATAGTGGGAGTCAAGAAGGTGTGGGCAGGCCACCTGGGTCAGTTCTGACCCTACTGTGTGCTGGCTGAGTGGCGACTTTAGGCTACCTAATCCCATGTCTGTGAAAGGCACATGACAGTGGTCCCCGGACTGGGCGTGGGCTTGGGAAGCTCCTGCCACAATGCTGGGAATGCTGTAAGCGCCCGATCTGTGTGCATTACTATTACTTTATAATCCCATTATGATTGCTACTATTTGGGTTCTCCTGTACATCTACCAGGGAGCAGAGGACTCACATGGCTGAAGCCCATGACAGATGGGCTGCCTTCTAGAGGCCCCTGCCCACCTCCTCACCTCTGGAGACGGGGAGCACTTATTAACCTAGGGGTCATCTCCCCTCTCCTGTCTTCTGGGAAAAGGCTCACCTATGGAAAGGGTGGCAGCCTTTGGGTTCCTGGAGCTTCTGGGTGTTGGGCATTGGGCGTGCATTCCCACCACTTCCGGACCCTGGCCAATGACACCGAAGTAAACGAGAGAGCCTGTGCTCTCTCTTCCCTGGGTGATGAGCGCCTCCTCCTGACCAATGACTGAGACAGAGAGATTCTCAGGAGTCTCATGGCTGATCTCAGAGACCCTCTCACGGTTGGCGAAGGATAGGAAAGGAAATCCCCAGCATTTGGACTCCATGGAGGGAGGTGTCAGGAAACTTCCATCGAGGCTTGGGAAGGGTAGGGGAAGGGAAGTCAGAGAGGCAGCTGGGCCTGGGACACATGTCACAGCCGGTGTGATGTAGGAAGACCCAAAGTAGATGGAGGCTATAGATGGCAAAGACTGTGCCAGAGAAGTACAGTCACTGATGGAGGACAAAGACATAGGGTAGAACAATGGTTTAGCACTGCACACTCTAAGGGGGTGGGGATGCCAAGAGGCAAGAGGGCAGGGGAAGTGGGTACCAAAGGGGTGGCTGAGAACTGAAGACCCAGGATCAGTAACCAAGAAAGCAGGTGAGGTCACAAGGCATAGGAAGCAACTGTCAAAAGGCAGAACCTGTTTTTACATAGAGTGCTTGTGACCCAGGCTCGTTATGACAAGTGAGGCGTGGGCTAGTCTTAAGGGCACAGAGGAGCCCTGACCGCATGCCAGCCCAGGGCTGGGCCCCGTGGCTTCCGGATGGGCACTGGTCAACATGTTTCCTGGCCACACCAAGTTCTTTCCTGTCTCTGTATCTTTGCACCTACTGTCCCATCTTTCTGGAAGAATCCCCACCCTTGTTACCCAGCTCAGATATTACCTCCTTTGACCTGCCCCAATCTAATAAGATCCCCTTTAAATACTTTAGTGTCCTGTCCTCTTTATGAATAACACGCATTCACAATGCTTCTATTTATGTATTTATTCTTCCCATGTCATCTCCCCACCCATCACTAGACTATAAGCTCCAGGAAGACAAGGACCACGTTGGATAGACCAGCACCAGGCATCTACTACATTTTCAATAACTCTTACTTGAATGAGTGATTTCAGCAATCCAAGAGCCCTGGACTTTAACTAGAGAGAGAGGTGGTTTTAAGTAGCTCAGCGAGATCCTCTAATAAAGGCAATAAACATAAAATGTGGCCAGATTTTACTGAACACAATGACTTCCTTCAAACCCAAGTGGTTTTTCAGCAAACTTCTGACGTTTAAGTGCACACTGCAGCAGCCGAAAAGAGTGACTTTGGCTGCAGCACTTAAATTAACGTCATAAAACCTGGGAAGCCATCAAATGAGCCAGGCGATAGCAGGCGCTGCTTCTGGTGGAACCCTGGACTCTCCAGGGCAGCGATTTTCAACCCTTTTCATCTCATGGCATGCATAAACTAATTACTAAAATTCTGCGGCATGCTGAAAAATATAATTTTTGCCAATCTGACAAAAAATAAGTATAATTGTTATGCATTCATACCGTGCAGCTATTGTTGTGTTGGCTCTTGCTGTTGTTTTATTTGACAGTCTAAGGAAAAAGAGGTCAGTGCCGCTAACTAAAGAGCCAGGTACTGCATGTTTTAAGAATGTTTGCAGCACACCAGTTGGAAATTGCTGCCCTAGAGAAGGCCCCCAACCTCACCAATGCCTGCTTTTGCCCACAAAGTAGCTGCTGGGTCCCTGAAACAGGAAAACAGCAGTTTACAGTGACGTCCCACTCACCACCAGCTTTTCCCAGAGAGCCCTGCTTGTGCAACTGTTTCTGAAAATGCCTGAAGCATCCACCTGGAAACTGTGAGAAGGCAGGCAGGTCTTGGGAACTGGTGGAGAGGGTTTAAATCCTGCCTCTATCCCAATTTAGCCTTTGAATTGGACCAATCTTTAGATGCCAGTTGCCTTTTTGGGGGGTGGGAGTAATGATAGTCTGGGAGGTTTAAAAGGGATGCTGTGTGAAAAGCTCCCATCAGCAGAGGCAGGCGCATAGTGGGTTCTTAGAGAAGGTCAGGTTCCTTTCCCTTCCCAGGACTGGGAGCATCTGGTACAAGGTCAGGGTCACAAGACTGAGTTTAGGTTTGTCTCTTACATAAATAAGCGTGTTTCCCTCCCAAACCTCAGTGTTTCTCAGCTGCCAAATGGAGGAGTTGGACTCAATAATGCCTTAGATCCCTCCTACTTCTTTCATTGCGTGATTCTAGGTTTTCTTGCCAGCACCTCAAATGACGCCTGGTGTTTGAGACGCAATGGGCAGAGCTATAACCCGGGGGTTGCGAAATAGGGAGACACCTGGGGCAAGCCAACAGGACACCACCGTGACCATTTCTCCTGCTCAGAGACTTGTGATCACTCTGTAGTCAACGGAAGGAACAGCAAATAGCACTCTGTGTTAAATCCATTCGCTTGTTAATGTTCTTCTGAAGCACTGTGTTGAGAAGGATTCTGAGGCTCTCTCTGGGTTCAGTGCAATAGCATGCCCTAATTTATTGCTGATGATTATTGTGGGTAAGTGATTGGGGGTGGTAGTACGTCAGCATTCTACTTTATAGCCATGGTCCCCAGCTTAAGATCACAAATCTTTTCCAGCTTTTATCTCCTTCTGACTTTTAACGAGCTCTTTGCTCTTGGCAAAATGTTCCCACTGTTCCCTTAGCCCAGAAAGCCTTTCCTGCTCCCCATCCATCCAAAGCCAGCCTGGCCCTGTTCCTCCAAACTCCTGAAACACATAATTTGTACCACTCATGTGGCCCATATTTCTTGGCTCATGTTGTTAATTATCTGTTTCTGTGTAGCTGTTTTGCCTAACTTGGCTGTGAAATGCGGAGACCAGAGGAGAAAGCCAGACCGGGAGAGCTGGGGGAGAAAGACGAGGAGGATGGGGGCTGAAGCCGAGGCCTGAGACTAGCTGGCCGGAGACCAGAGTCATTCACAGAGTGGCTGTGGGGTCAGACACGCAGGCACAGACACCGAGCAGGGCACCCCAGGCCCCACACCCATCTCACCCTCGCCGGGCCCAGCGGGGGAATAAGAAGAGAGAGGAAGACAGGTCAAATCTGGGCAAGGCTAAGACAAAAGCCAGGCGCCATCAGCAAGCCAGGGTCAAGGGTGGGCGGTAGAGGAGGAGCTGGGATGGGGACCATGTAAAATGTGGAGTCGACCTCCTTCCAAAATGCATCTCATTCCCACACTTGCAACCTTTAGTCTCCAGAGAAGATCACACTCCTTCAGAACATCTGCAAGACCTCTGAGATCTGGGCCCCCTATTCACTGCAGCTTCGCTTTACCTCTGCTGTCTAGCTTCACCAACTTCGATAGTTCCGAGGGCAGACCACGTTCTTGCCTCCCCCGACCTGTGCCACCCCCTTTACTGGGATCTCTTCCCCCCACCTCCATTTCGTTGCCTGGCTGATTCCTATCTACTTTCCCTGCTGCCCTAAATTTGGTTAAATGCCCCTGCCGTGCATTCCCATAGCACCTGTACTCCCACTCGCACAGCACTTATGACTGCTCTGTGTGTGCATAACATGCATATGTACAGTTTAAAGACACGTAAGACATGTGACAACTGTTTCCTTACCAGCTGCTTAAGAAACAGTAAGTTGGCGAGAACTTAGAAATCTCTGTATGCTCCTTCTCACCCCCAGCGGTAATCCATTATCCTGGATTTTGTTAACAATTTCCTTGCCATCAACCTAAACTACCTGTTTGGTTTTAGCTTTTGCTGTTTTTGAATGTTACACAAATGGAAGCATATTGTTTACATTCTGCAACTTGCTTCTTGCTTCATTTATTTTCATCGCCATTGTGTTCCATTGTGCAAATACACAGCAGCTTACTTAGGCATGGCCCTGCTGGCTGGCAGTCTGGTCGTTTCCAGTACTGTGAACAGTGCTCCTTGGAACAATCTTACATGAGTCTGCTGGTGCCCGAGGGAAGGAGCTGCTCAGCTCACTGACATGACAGTGCAATGTTTGAGGCACAGGTCACACACACAGTCAGCTCACCTAGGAAAGTGAAGCTCTTCCAAAGTCAGCTCCCAGGTTCCACTCCCACCAGCACAGACGACCATGCATGTTGCTTCACAATCTCACCACCGTTTGGCATTTCCAACGTTTTAATTTTTGCCAATCCAAAGGATATGAAATTCATTCTCATTGTAGTTTAATTTGCAATTCCCTGATTACTAGTGAGATGGAGCTTTTCCTTCTGTTGCTTATGGGCCCACAATACCAGACGTGGAGAAGGCTCACAGGCACCTCGCTCGCATTAAGGAACCTCTAGGGCCTAAGCAGGGTCGGCGCATGACAGATGCTTACTGCATGAATGAAGGACAAAGAGCTGGGCTTCCGCTCTGAATTATCCCCACTGCACTTTACTTGGCGCTCTCTTGGGTTTCCAAGGGTAGATATTTTGTTAAAGTATAAAGAAACATTTTTAAAGTCAGACAATGCTTATTCTTCCTCCAGACCCCACTGAAAAACACTCCCTGGGGACACAGTTTCCCAAGCCCTCCTCTTACAGCAGACACTGCCAAAGAGTCTTCTGGACAGAACTGCTGCTTGAGGAAAAATGATGCTTTTTCTTGGAAGGTGTCCCTGAAGGGGTCTGATTTTGGATGGGCCCTAGGAAGCACTTGAAGCAGTTTCCCGGTTTGAAAGGGATTCTTCATAACTATCAGAAGGCAGCAGCAGGAGTCATCTGGCAGAATTCCAAGGAAAGACCAGCTGGGCTGGAATGTCTGGAAGCTTTTCATGAAAAAAAAAAAAAAAGTTAAAAGGCTGCTTTGCAAGGACTGGAGATTTGTTGAAATAGCCGCTTACCTACAGGAAAGCCGGGGCAGCAATGGCACCAAGCTCAGCACGCTAGCCTGTCACAAAGAGGGGACCCTGCTTTCTCTCGGACCCTGACACTGACTATAAAGAGTGGGGCCATGGGAGTTCATTTCCTCATGGGAGATTTCATGAAGATTTCTTGGCAAATGTAGTCATTGCAATGAGAGGACATCCTTTAATGGTTCCCGCCTAGGAGAGTTTATTCATGATTATCTCAAATCTCCCATCGGCCAACAGGCCTTGTTAATATTGTCCAAACCCAGGCTAAGTTGGACTCAAGACAAAAATGAGGAAAAAGAAGAAGTCAGGCCTGGACATACTGGGGTTAGGGAAGCAGAGACAGGGCTGGGTGGTTTCCAAGAGTATGGCAGACTCCTGCTGCTCACTAATACCCGTGTGCTCCTCTGCATCTTCCAGACGCCCCTGCAGTCCAGAGGGGCCATGTGAGCAGTTCAGACCCATGGAATGAGAAAGGACATGACGGCAAAGGTGGTAGGTACCCAGTGTGGGCAGCCTGTAAGCACAGTCATCACTTGGAGAACAGTTGTCCAGGGGCTGTGATGCGAAACCTCCGGGGTTTGGGGCCTGCTGTTATGGCCTGTGATCATTTCCTCGATGAATACAATCTGCCAGTGTGTAGAGAGCCAAGGTGGTTGGGGAGGCTTGGGCCCTGTAGCATTGATAACTAGGGGTCCAGTCTACTGGGTGGGACTTTGTAGCAGAAGGTTGTAGGCCTGGGGAGAGATCGTCTAGAAAGGGACAGTTCCTCAAATCCAGGCGAGGAGTCCATTCAGAGCAGGACCTCGTTAGGCTGAAGATTAAGCTTCCTATCAAAGAGGAGATTTAGTCCCAAGAGATGAGAGGAAACTGCCAGGAGCAGGCAGGGTGTTACGACACTAGCAAAGCTGGCCGCAGGTTGGAGTCTTGTTCAAGTTGAGAACCAGAGCAGAGATCGGAAAACCCAGGGAGAAGTCAGTCAGTGGGTGGAAGAAGAAAAGGCCGGGCTTAGAGATCAGGCTTAGCTCAGGGCTCATCACACAACCACAGACAGCAGTGCTGTGACATGTGACAGCGCCACTAGTCCCAGAATGAGCGAGGGAGGCTGGGAAGGCTGGCTAGTCCCAGCCCCCGCGTTTCCACAGAACCGAAACGCCCGAAGCCCCACGCTCAGAGGCAGAAGTATTGGCCAGGTTCCAAATCGGGGTCCCATTGACGCATGTGCTGTCTACTCTAGTCACGTCTTTGTTTTGAACTAAGATCCCTGGCCCCACTGCCATCTCTGGTGCTACCAGAGAATGACAATGAGCTTGACCGTCACAGGGACTCGGGGAGCAATTTTCTGAAGTCCAAGTAAAACCCTTCCCATCCCGAGTCTGAGAGTCATTTTTGTCAGACAACTTGGCCCATCCATCTCCTTGGGAGTGTTCCGAGCCCTCTCTGGTGGGCTGAGTCCCCCTGAGTCGCCGTGAGTGCCTTCTCTTTGTGGATGTACTCAGGAAAGCTCGCTCTATGCAGCTGCTATTCAGAGCAGATCCCCTGGACTCTGTTTAATTTCTACTTTTCTCTTTGAAGACGAACCACTTACTCATCTAAAGTGTTTCCTTTTTTATGTCTTTAATCAGTGGCTGTTTCTTTACTCTCTCAGAAGTTTAATCTAATCAGAAACAAATCCTACACATATGCATGGATCATTAGCATATCCCAGTCAAATTCAAATTGACTGTCCACATCAGATGCCGCCTCAAAAGTGTGACACTGGCCCATGAAAAGTCAGGAGGGTCCTTTTTGAAATGCAAGGCCATCAAGAATCACTGGAGGAAAGAATATACTCTGTCATCCAGAAGAGAGGGGGCCATCTAACAGATGTGTGACTCATGTGTCACTGAGACAGCGTAGGTGGGGAACTCGGGCAGTTTGGCAGACCCTGGTGCAGACATTAGAGGAAGCTGTGTGTCTGGCCCAAGCATTACCCCACATTCGGCTCCGTGGGACCCTCGAGGTCATCACTCATATGATAAAAATGAATCTGAGATGCTGACCATTCTCTCACTCTGAAATGTTATTTGTTTCAGGGAGCTTTCATCTTACTCCCTTGGAATTCCGAATAAGAAAGCTGAGGTGCTGGGTCTTCACTTAAAGGGATTAGCCATTTCATACATGTCAAAATGAACTGTCAGCTGGGTGTCATTTCTGAAAGGCACCTACAGAAAATTCATAATAAAAATGGGATTTACAAAAGAGATCAGCCTTGCCGTGTAGTAGAATTGTGGGGAACTTAACAGATCACCTCCCATCATTTCTTGGTGAGCAAACTGAGGTTCAAGGTCACATGATAATTTAGAAGCAGAGTATAAAATGTATCTAAGACCTATGCTCCTTGGAAGACAGAAGGTCACTGTGTTCAGAACACAGTCTCTGGGGTTAAACAATCTTGGTATCAAAGCCTACATTTCCCATTTGCTGGGTTGGTGACTTCAGGCAATCTGTGTCACCTTCTAACATCCAGTTACCTTGTCTGTGAAATGGAGACAAAAATGTCACACTGCAAAAAGAGTTGTTTTGAAAATTCAATGAGGTAATGCCTGCAGAGGGTTTATTTCAACACGCAGCACAAGTTTAAAGCCCGTTAATATTAGGTCTAATTATTTTCACTGTAAGGTTCCATTGGTGGTAAGACTCAGGCAGGAGGACATACTAATTCCTCTGAGCTTGAGATTTGTATGTCCACTGCCTACACGTCACCCTCACCTGCGTGTCTCTCAGGTACCATGAGCTTACCTTGTCCACAACCAGGTTCTGCATTTTCTTCCCTGCCTCCCCACCTGTCCTTTGGTCTCCCCCACAACCACCTAATAGCCCAAGCCTGAAGCCCACATAAATAATTATATAATTCATCTATAATTACATCATCTTCCTCCTCCTCCACATCCAATTACATCAGCAAATGTAGTCAGTTCTAACTCCTAAATATAGCTTAAATTTAATCACATCTCTTGCTCTGCACAGCCAACACCCTGGCCCACGCTGCCATCATGGTTGTGTGGACAGCTCTCTCAACAGCCTCCAACAAATCTCTTCACTTCAACCCTTGTTGACCTCTAACCTCTCCTCTAAAATTATAAATCAGATCATGTCCTTGCTCTGCTTTCATTCAATTCAACAACTATTTATTGAGCACTTACCATGTGCCAGGTACTGTTGTATGAGATGGGAATTTTGTCACAGAACAAAAGGTACAAAATCCCTGACTTTCTGGAACTTACGTTCTATGTTTTGCATTATAATATTGCTATGGACTCAGTTGTGCCCCCTACAATTCATATGTTGAAGGCCTAGCCCCCACGCGATCCTATTGGAGACAGAATCTTTAAGAGGGAGATTAAGGTTAAAGGGGGCCAGAAGGGTAAAACCCTGATCAGACAGAACTGGCATCCTTACAAGAAAAGGAAGAGACACCAGAGCTCTCTCTCTGCCATTTAAGGACACAGCAAGAAGGTGGAAATCTGAAAGTCAGGAAGAGGGTTCTCACCCAGTCCCAACCATGCTGGCTTCATGACTCAGACATCCAGCCTCCAGAACTGTGAGAAAACAAATTCTTATTGTTGAAGCCTCCCGGTCAGTAGTATGTTGTTATGGCAGCCTGAATTAACTAATACAGCACTTGCTGCAATTTGTAGCGACACATCTATTTCTTGTTCCCTTTATCAGCTATCTGTCCCATTATACCATTAGGTCCTCCAAGATGAAAGGCACTGTGTTTACTTTTTAAACATTGTATGTCCTACATTAAACACTGTAAACCCAATGTCATATATGGTAGGCACCTGACAATGTCAAGTGAATGAACTGCATCAAATGTGCATATAAAATTATAAGCCCAGTGACCATATGTCCTGGTTTGTACCTGTTTTATACCTGTTGTTCCAGTGTAATTATTAATAGTACCCCCTTTCACTCTCAGAAGTGTTCTGGTTTGGATAATAAATTGTAATTTATTTCTATATTTATTATTTATTTATATACACCAAATTTATAAGGCAAACTTGGTTTCAGAAACTTTAAACTTCAAAATAAGTACTGTAGGTTGCCATGTATAATGCGCACCCACATTTTTTGCCCAAACTTTCAGGGAAACAATCTTTTAATGTTTTAATTCAATTATTTATTTATTTATATTTAGGTGATTGTGTTTTGTATTATAAAGGGAATTTAGCACTTAGTTTTGAACATCTGGATATCGTTATTGCTTTCTAGAGTTACAATTTTAATGCATAAGCATAAATAAAAGAATTAAAAACATTTATATAAATACAGAATTAGTACTATCCAAGTATAATGCGCATCCTTATTTTTCCCTCAAAAAATATGGGCAAAAAGTTCTCATTAAAATACAGTATCTGTCTTAAAATCACAGTATCACTAATATTTTCTCTCTCCTACTCCACGCTTTCTTTACATGGCTACCATTCCAGTGCAGTGAAAGTAAGCACAGTTTCAAGACCCTCACCCACTGATGGGCAGGACTTGAAGCAGGCAGGAAGAAGAAAGTAGGGCACACCACGTTCAGCGCTCCGCCCCGCCAGGCACTACATCAAGGAAGGAAAGGGACTGAGGACGTGTCCCTTGGATTGTCCAAAACTTGACAGGCAGCACGGACATAGAGAAAGGATCTGAAGGAGTAAATGTTGTTTCCTGGGGTAGTTCACCAGGGATTGACTCTTTATTTTCAGAACTGACTTTCTATTCTGGTAAGCCTTGCTTGGCAGAAAAATTTGTGTAGGGGTAATTTCTGAAAACTGTCACCAACAAGCACTGGGGAATTTTCTTCATAGGGACATTTCCCCTTGCTCAGCTTCACGAAGTAAAGAGTATTTGAATATGTAAATAAATGTAAATGTGCAAAGTAAAGAACATTTCAACCATTCTCTCAAGGTCAAGCCCATACTTTCCCAGCTCTGGCACTTGGCCTCTGCCTACAAATAGGCACTAAGTTACCAGTTTTCGATGACTCCCTCTCCCTCCATTCCTGGTTAAATAAAATCTCTAAACTCTTTGCCTCCTTTCAACCCTTAGCCACTCCATCCCTAGCTCTTTGAATCTGTCTTATATTGCTACCCTTTGACTCCACTTGTCCCTTCAAAGTCTTCTTCCAGCTGCGTTTGTACGCCCTTTCTCTGCTCACATTTTTGTAGTACACAGTGGGGAGTTAGAGTCTTTGGAACCAGAGAGAACAGTGTTCAAATCTAAGCTCCACCACTCCTTCTCTGTGGGACCTGGGCAAGTGGAACAGTCTCTCTGAGTGTCAGTGTTTGTGTCTATAAAATGAGGACAATAATTCTAGCCTCCAGTGGTTCCCTGGAGGCATAAATAACACACAGCATAAAACTCACTAGAACACAAGCTCTCTGAGGGCATAGCCCAGACCCTCCTGTGCATCACTGTGCCCAGCGCTCAGCACATGGCGCAGTATTAAATAAGTAAGATCGCTGAGCACACAATGTTTGCCAAGTGATAACTATTAACGTTACTATTCATGCCCGGGCTGGTGTGGCTCGGTGGATTGAGTGCCGACCTGTGAACCAAAGGGTCACTGGTTCGTTTCCCAGTCGGGGTACATGGCTGAGTTGCAGGCCAGGTCACCAATTGGGGGGCACGAAAGAGGCAACTACACATTGATGTTTTCCTCTTTTTCTCCCTTCCTTCTTCTCTAAGAATAAATAAATAAAATCTTTAAAAAAATTACTATTCATCTTAGCTTGGTTATTGCACTCCTGAAATGCTGCCTTCCCCTGAAATCCGTGATTTTTCCCACCAATCTAGTTTTTATCTTTCCAGTCAATTCTTCTCCATAACTGGAGCATCACTCGGCCCCCACCTGCCCTTTCCTATGCTCACACTCAATTCTAAAATCTCTTCTCAGTTCCAACATCCTGACTGGGCTCCTCCATCTTCTTACCTTCAATGACGCAGAGGACACCTGCTCCCCTTGTCTCGCCTCTGAGCCCTCTCTTTACCTTTAGTTACGTACTTCTGACTTCCTGTTGATGTCATGATCCAGATACTACATTTCTCTGTACCCTAATGCCAAGTTTATAACACAAGCAGCATAATAAATGTTCACTGTATGCATGAATAAATAGGTGAATAATGCAAGTTTTTGGTTATTTCTGTTCTTACTTCTAATCTCAGACTTGCTCAATTTCCCCCTGCTCCTGCACCCATTCTCTATCCAAACACCCCTTTCTCAGCCAACGGCACCCCCAAATCTCCCACCACCTGGGATTCAAATCTCAATGCCGTCTTTGTCGGACCTTTAATAACTCATTTATAAGGACCAGGAAAGGCTAAGTCTTGACCTCCAATAATCACCGAAACCATTATTAACATGCAACACAGTGCTAAAGGAACGTGCGGATGATGCCCGAGCTAAAGCTCTGTCACTGGAAAAATTCCCTTAGAAAGCATAAAAGCTTGCAAACTTGAAAACTGTGTTTAGTGTATTTTGAAATCCTTGGTCTCAAAAGGCCGCACAGATGAACACTTACTCTATTGTACAGTTGTCAGCCTTCCGTGGGCTTCACCCCATGACAAAATGAGACAGAACAGTGGCAGGGCTTGCTATCTTCACCCTCACCACACACACAAACACACATACACACACGCACACGGGGATGTGTTATTCCGAGCTCTCAGGTAATTCTGAACTCTAGCTCCAGCTGGCTTAGACTAACCCTAATGTTTATAAGCAACCAGAGACTAAAATCCAATTTAAGGTGCTGAATTTTCTTTCTCCGGGCGAGGGTTTCCCAAGACCTTTTCAATAGAGCAGGAATGGCGGTGCCCACACCCTTCTCTTCTTCTCAAGTCTCCTGGGCTGTGCTGGCACACCAGTTGATTTACCTGAAACTGTGGTAGTAGGGTTTTCAATTATCTTCCTCATGGCTGGGTGAGAGTAGCCATGATGCTAGCAGTGAGCTGAGATTACTGAGACCTCCAAGTTCAAGGCCTCTGGGGAGAACCATAATGTCCCTTGTGTGCTTCAGTTCACAGCAGGCTAGATAAGCACATATTAACCTGCCTGGACCTCTTTTAGCAAAGTCTCGAACCCTTTAACCCCACATATATTTTGTAAAAAGCCTCGAATGATGGCGATGTTAATCTAGGCAGTTGCTAAGACCCTTCTTTTCCTCCTCTGTGTCTGTGGCTACCTGAACTCAGACTTCTGACTTTCTGCTTCCGCCTCCTCTCTTTCAGCAGATCTTCAATCTACATCCTTTCTGATTCTGGCTTTCAGCTCGGCTCTTGTCTCCATCACCCCTCCAGTTTTGAAGTCTCCTGAGACCTCAGGCAAAGACGTTGTGTGGTATTACCTAACCCAGGTCCTGGCCACCATCATGGATTTGGGCTAAATCGTCAAGTGCTGAAACAGAACTGGGACCATTTTCCAAAGCAATGCCAGCCCAAGTTAGCCCCTGGAACTGAACGTGTGCCATGGGTGATTTTAAACCCTGAAAGTAGAGATGAACAAGCAACAGGACACAGTGATAAGGCATGAGCCTTGAAACCAGTCAGGCTGATTCTAATCTTGAGTGATCTTGGGAGGTATTTAATTCTGTTACCTCCAGGTTCCTCATTTACAAAGTGGGGATAACAGCATGGACATCACAGAGCTATCATAAACGTTAATGAGATAATATACACAAGGTAATGGGTCGACAGCACATGGTAGCTGGAAGCTCCTACCATCATCATCATCTTCCAGATTAGGCCTATATGCTAACACGATGGAGCATGTAGCGTGTGTCTGCTTTATGAAATAACAACCTTCTTCTGTTGCCCAAGAGTTATGTCGCTGAGCCAAATCGTAGATACTCCAGACTTAGAAATGCCAATGTTGGTACCCAGGAAGTGTTTGAACTCTCGCAGCTCCAGGTCATCTTCCACAAGTACCCTTTTTTCCTTTAACTTAAGTCACTGATGAAGATGTTGGACAAGCCAGGATGAGCAAAGACTGCCTTCTGATTGCCAATGACCAGTCCCCCCGAGCCCCCCACCCCCTACCCCGCATCTGAGAGCTCTACCTTTTCTGTCTCTGACCCTCTGTCTTAGCTCCAGGTCCTCTCACGGAACCCTAGTTCCCAGGCATACGGTTCAGCCCTGTTCTTTCTCAGCTGTCAATCTGCGCGTCACCCCGACTCCCTGGACCACCTGTCCTTTCTCCTGCCGGAAGAACACACTCTCATTCCTTGGCACCTAGCCTAAATGCCATCTTCTCCGTGGTGTCTGACCCAGCCTCCACGTGTTGAGCGGTCACTCTGTCCTGGGTGCTGCTTCAAAGCATACAGGTGCTGTCATACTTGTCATTTTGACCCTGAGTGGGTTATGCCTTACTCGGTGCTCTAATCAAAACTATAATCACAGTGACAAAGTTCCACCCAGGAAGTATTTTCTGGAGTATATGTCACTAGTGCAATTTAATTCTCTTGGTCAATTTTCTACAGAATGTAATTAAAATACATTTCCTTTTATAGTATTTTTCCAGTTTTAATTTTCCAGTTTTAATTTTTACTTATTTTCATTGAGGGTAATATTTGTTTGCATTTGCATTGATTTAACAAATAAGGTATGATTCATCTATCAGTATTTTTAAATCCAAATCACATTTTACAATTATGGTTTCTTTTGTGGTTATGATGTCAACTAAGTTTAGTTTTCCTGAATCAAGTTTTGCAGATGAAAATGATGCTGTTATTCATTTTTTCAACTGATTTTTTAATTAAAAAAATTTTTACTGTGTTCATTTTTATTTGTTGCTTTAGTTTGTGTTGGTTACCTTTAATATTACACAGTTTGGAAAAAGGCTAATGGTTTCTTTAAAAAATTATTAGGAATATCACAAGAAAGAGTGTGAGCAGGTTTTCTGAGTCCTGTACTCACTGCAGTTGCCATGGTTGCATCAAAGAACACGGAAGTCCCGGAAGTCAACCTGGACCGAGGGGTCAAAAGATCTAGTCTAAGCTCATGACATTTTCTATAATCTTCTATTAGTTCTGCACTTAGAGGATGGTAAGGTAGTTGTCACTCCAGCTAGACAGAGAGCCACCAAAAGACAGGGTTCATGTCATTCACCTCTAGTTTCCTAGCACCTGGCAAGCGGGTGTTTAAGGAAAATTGATGAGTAAATGTGTGATTGAACCCATGGAAGATCATGAGAAATTTTGCCTTACTGAAGGCCATTACACTATGCTTACCTATGTAAGGCACAGGCCTTCTGAAGCCACCCTTCTTGGGTTCAAATCTCAGCTTTACCCTTTACCAGTCATTGGACATGGGGCAAGTTATATCATCTCTCTATGCTTCAGTATATCCGCATGTTAGTGGGGGTAACATAAGTACTTAAATCACAAGGATGTTGCAAGGATTAAGTTAATACATGTAAAGCACTTAGGACAGTAGTTCACACATATTACTGCTACATTACTATTAACTCTTAGTATTATGACCATAAATATCATATATCTTTCTAGTAATACGGAGAGGCAGCCATGCCTTAAACATATCCAATTATCCCAATAGGCATTCCTTTCACTTTTAAACGGTTCTAATATGTGTTTCTTACACTGAATTGATAACTACATCCATTACAGCTTCTACTCCGCTGTTCAAGCTGTGACCTTGTAAGATATATAGAATATATTCTCTTATATTTGACTGGCCTTCAAATTCAAAACATGCTAATTGAGTACATATTATATTCCAAGTCTCAGTTTGAAAGTCAAGTATCCATAAATCCTGAAATCAAGTTTTTATAGTATAACCAAGAAAGAAGAGAGAAAGATGACATTTGTGTCTCTCCCCAGCCTCCTACTTTGGATTCAAGATCTCCATGATACACGACAGGCAAGCCAGATTCCCATTTACAAACATGATATAACTTACAAACATTTATAAGCTTGGACTTACAAACATAACATATGGCCTACATAATTGAAATTGTGTGATATTAGTACATGAATACACCAACATGTCAATGGAACCAGAATAGAAAATCTGGAAACAAATCCAAATATGTACGGTGCTTCAGTGTAGAATGAAGGCAGTATTATAAACCAGTGAAGAAAAGAAGCTATTTTAAGTAGAAGGTGTTAGGATAACTGGGTGGCTATACAGAAAAATAAGACATTGGGTCCATTCCTTATACCATCCATCAGGATTAATTTGAATGAATCAGAGATTAAAAGGTAAAAATTATAATCTTACAAATATTAGAAGAAAACATAGATGAATATTTCTATAACCTGATAGTGGGTAAGTTTTTCTATGCCTAAATTCTGGAAGCAAGAAGGAAAAAGACTGATGCGTTTTCTTACTTTAAGAAAAGCCTTTGCAAGACAGAACAAAGCAAAACAAAACACCGGGAGCAAAATCAAAAGACAAGTAACAAACTGCAAGAAAATATTTGCAGTGTATATGATAGGAAAAAATTACCGTCCCTAATGTTAAAGAGATTCTAAAAATAGACAAAAGACTAACAATCCTATAGAAAAATGGGCCAACGATATGAAAAGCTCATGGAAAAAGAAATGCAAATGGCCTTAATCATATGAAAGCTGCTCAACCTAGCTCTTCATAAGAAAAATGCATATTAAAACTACTTCGAAGGCTGTTTTTCACCTGTCAGATTGGCAAAAACCCAGATATTCAACAACATACTTTGTTGGTTGACTGTGAGGAAGCAGCCACCTTCATCACTCCTGGTGGGAAAAGCATGGCCCCTCTGGAGATTTGATGATGCCTAGAGAAATTATGCATGCATTCGCCTTCTGGCCTCACAATTCTATTTTTAGGAATCTATTAAAATGATAACCTAGTAAAATATGAAAAAGACGTGTGCAAGACTATTACTTATAGCACTGTGCCCTCAAAAGGAAACTGGCAGAATAAACCATGGAATGGTCATGTACTGGAGTACTATGCAGCTATAACAAAAAGCAATGAGCCCTGACTGTGTGGTTCAGTGGGTTGGGCATCATCCTTCGAACCAAAACGTCACAAGTTCAATTCCAGGTCAGGGCACACACCTGGGTTGTGGGCCAGGTCCCCAGGTTGGGGCATGTGAGAGGTAACTTATCGATGTTTCTTTTAGGCGTGGATGTTTCTCTCCCTCCCTTCCTCTCTCTCTAAAAATAAATAAAATTTTAAAATTTCTCTTAAAAAAACAAGCAATGAGAAACATCTCTACATAGCAGCAACCTTCAACTGGCCTGCCACAAGAATTTTTAAAACATGCAATACCTGACCATTAAGTTAGAGGCACTGACCTCTTTTCTGTTAGGTTGTCAAAGAAATGACAATAGCTAACACAACAATAGCCATCTGGTGTGAATGAATCAAAATTATACCTATCTTTTGTGAAATAAATATAATACATTTTTTGGTGTGTTGCAGAATTTTATTAATTAGTTTATGTGTGGCACGAGATGAAAAAGGTTGAAAATTGCTGCTATATACTATTATACAATGATAGAGAAAATATATATCATGAAAAAACAAGGTAGTGAAATGTGTGCATAGCATACTACCACTTATCTAAGAGAGCTTTGTGAATATATACACAGTTCCTCATGCAGTCACGTGCCCCTTACCAAGGGGATGTGCTCTGAGAAGTCTGTCATTGGACGAGTGCGTCATCGCGTGCAGACATCACAGTGCACGTACACGATCTGACGGCGCAGCCTCCCACCTACCTCTGCCGCACGGGATAGCCTATTGCTCCCAGGCTATCAGCCTGAGCAGCACGTTCGGTACGAAACACAAGATCAAATCAAGCAAAAGACACGATAAACACGAGCCATGATATGAGGCTGCTGCCAGAGTAACATGGCATACTGTCTTACAGCAAACTTTTTTATAGGTAGAAAGCGTATACTCTGAGAGCAAGATAAAAAGTGTAGGATAGCAGATACGTAAACCAGTAACAACGTTGTTTATTATCATCACTATCAAGTACTGTGTACTGTACATCATTCTACGTGCTATGCTTTTATGTGGCTGGCGGCGCAGTAGGTCGGCGTACACCGGCATCGCCATCAGCTCGTGAGTAACGCGCTGTGCTGTAACACTACGGCCGCTCTGTCACTGGGCGGTGGGAATTTTTCAGCTGCATCATAATCTTATGCGACCACCATCATATATGTCATCCATCATTGACCGAAACATCATCACGCTGCACCCGACTGTCGCTTTTAAAGTATAAAGTAAACAAAGAAAAAAAATTTTTTTAGACGTAGTGAGGAAATAGGATGAAGAGGGCAGTGATAGAAGGTAGATTTTTCTGAATATACTTTCTTTTATATATTTCACTTTGGAATTATGTATGTAATAATTATAAAAAATTAAATATGAAAAAATCTATTCCTAAAAATCAAAAGTCAAATGACTCAAATGGACTTTTTATTAGGTTGGTAGTATATCACACAGAGAGGAACTATTCTAGACGACTTTAAATCATGGTAATTTGACAGTACATCCCTAGTGGAATATAACCTAAAGACAAAGAGAAATGCAAAAAATATTAAACTGTTTCCAGTAATCATATCGTTAATGGTAGTGTTGTTATTAGTATTCTGAGACAGTTGTGTGCACACTGAGGAGTAAAATAAACAAGTAATTATGTTAGTGTCATTAAAAACCAGAACTTTTGGCATGGGAGAAAGGAAATATAGATGTAAGATTGATAAGGTTAAGTAAAAACCCAGTAGTCCTAAATTTGAAATAAAGAGATCATCATGAACGCCTGGGGTATTTTATTTCTACAAAGATAAAAATTTCTACTTCTGACTGCAGAAAAGACCTATGAACATGGACCAACCCAACAGCAAAAAGGACCTCTAGTGACCAGATTTTACATACCACTGCTCACTGGAAGAAAGCTGGCCTCAACATGTACAAGGGACCCAAGGACAAGGACAATGGGGTGGGGACTGTCTTTGGGAGCAGGGGTTGGACGGGCAGGGGAGAGCAATGAGGGGAAGTGGGGACAACTGTAACTGAACAATATA
Organism: Micronycteris hirsuta; assembly: GCA_004026765.1. Taxonomy (NCBI): domain Eukaryota; kingdom Metazoa; phylum Chordata; class Mammalia; order Chiroptera; family Phyllostomidae; genus Micronycteris; species Micronycteris hirsuta. The sequence continues at coordinate 135,857 of PVJI01001557.1, read as the reverse complement.
AATAAATAAATAAATAATTAAAAAATTTTTTTTTAAAAAGGAAAGCTGGACTCCTTAGGGAAATGGATGATTACAGTTCTGGAGCAGGAAATGCAGAGATGAGCCTGGAACATCTCTGATGGCAGGGAAGCCATTAAAGAGACAAAGGACCCACGGACATGGACAACAGTGTAGGAACGACTGTGGGAGCAGGGCAGGGAGGCGGGATGGGCAGAGGAGGGCAAAGGGGGAAAACTGGGACAACCGTTACAGAATAACAACAAAAAGTGATTTAATTAAAAAAAAGAGGCAAAGGAACTCAGGAACTTATGTTAATAGGTCTCAATGGCCAAAGGTAAAAAAATTGTAGAACAATAAGGATATGAAATGTAATAAATTAAAATACATCACATATATAAACTCATAATGTTATTAAAAATACTAAAAATGAAATGTTTCCCTTTGGAAGGTGGTAGAGAATCTATTCAGTATTTTGAAACCTGTTGCAGAATTATTTATTCGGATGCTTCCAAATAAACTTTGTTGTACTTCTGAGCAACCAAAGAATGGGATGATTGTGAATGTCTCTTTATAAAAGTTATTCCAGCTAATAAATAAGGAAGGAGAAATAAAATGAACCTGTTATCATTTTGCAACCCCTGATGAATTAGGGGATCTAGTCAATAATCAGCAATGACTGCCAGCATCACACATGCGCAGGCAGCTAGACATTATGCACTACATGATGGAAGTACACAAATCCTGCCTATGGAATATTCTCACTACAAAACTGAACCTACATCTCTAGATCTAACTACCAATTGAGAAGAAATATATGGGACAGAAAGACATGTTAAATGACATTGGGGGAATGCAATCAGGAAAATCTAGACTGTGGGAGTCTTCACAGGACAAATGGCCTGATCGCTTTAAAAATAAATTACAAGGGGAAACAGAACACATGGAGGAAAAACAGTAGATTAATAAACATTTGAAAAGATATATTAACCAACTGGATCTTGACTCAAGCAAACAAACTGTATAACAAAAACATTAGGAGAGAATTAGGAAATGATGAACACTGAGTATTTGATGGTGTTAAGGAATTCTTTTCAACACTTTTAGGGCTGAAATAGTATTGTGGTAATTTTTTTTAAAGACCTCATCTATTTTATTTTATTTTTATTTTCTTTTGTGTTACCCTAGATGTTTCCTGCATGGTTTGCCTCCTCAGTGGTTGTCCACAGGACTGAGAAGCTGCAGGAATATGTAGGTATAGATTCCAGACACAGCTTTTTCTCCAGAACTGTGGAAAGGGGCTGTACATCACGGAGCAGAAGGCCATCTATTTTAAATAAATACTGAAATACTTTTCCATAATATAATGTCTAGGATTTGCTTCCAGATAACTGGAGTTGGGAGAGGACTGGATAGGGGTAGAGATTACAACCAAATAGGCCATGAATCGACAGTGTTAAAACTGTGTGATAGATGCAAGCAGATTTATTATACAATAGTATTCTCTTTATTTTTGCATATGTTTGAAATTGTCCATAATACAGAGGGGTCTTTAAGAAAATCCCATCTATGATAACATACCCAGAATATAGAGCATAAGAGTCTAGACCAAGGGTCCCCAACCTCCAGGCCGTAGACTGGAACTAGTCTAGGCCTGTTAGGACCGGGGCTGCACAGCAGGAGGTGAGCGCAAATGCGGTGCGACCGAATCATCCTGAAACCATCCTCCCCACAACTCCCCTGTCCGTGAAAAAAATGTCTGCCACAAAACCGGTCTCTGTGCCAAAAAAGTTGGGGACCACTGGCCTAGACAGTATATCACTTGGTTACTTGTAGAGGACACTTAAGCCCAAGTGTAAATCCCCTTCCTATATTAGAGACCATGTAATGTGTAATTCTTGGGCCTCTGGACACTGCAAGGAGGCACTGCCCTGTTCTCCGGAAGCTAAGGAACGGGGATATCACCTAAGTTTAGCCAACGCTAAGCTCTCACTCAGAGCTTTGAATCGTGGTGAGTGTCATCGATACCGAGCAACGGTGCCCACTATCCAGCAGTAGGCTGTCTAATCGTGGCAATGGGGTCAGGATATTAGTCTAAAGAGACCATTCTTACCACCTGACTTTGACTATGGTTTCTGCTATCTAGTCTTTCTTTGCTTCTGCTTGTTTTCTGAATCTACTTCTCTAGACTTGTTAATTACTCGAGATATCCAATGACTTTCCAATACATCCCTTTTTCTCTTTCAGTTAGCCTGAGTCAATTTTCTTTGCTTACAATACAGATTTCTGAGTGTCATCTGAATAAAAAGTTCAGTAGGACTACAGTGATATAAATTAAAGCCTGCTTTAGAAAATAAAGCACTACATAAACTGTGTGGTAGTGTATTTACACAACATATATACCTACATGTGTAATAGATATGATCATATGTTTTTGTATGGTATAGATAGAGCATTTTATAGTCTACAAAGTAGTCAAATTGATTTCTCATTATTTTTATTGTTAAAATAATGATTATAATATCAAGATAATAAAGTATGAGAATTAATTAACTCTTGTGGCCCATATAAATATTTTTAATCTTAAAACACTATTTGAGCAATAATATCTGGCTTGCCTACAGCACTTGATTGCTGTGTACATTTAATAGGGACGATTTTTGAAAATATATATGAAAGGCATTGCCACTGTTGTTTAGTTGATACAGAAGCCACAGCTGAACCTAGACCGGGGACAAAGACATTCTGATACCTGGTGACGGCAGCTTGTGAAGCCTACTCCTCCCACTGTGTCCCTACCTTCGTTGCTGCCTTCATCCCTCATACCCAGTGGAATAGCCACTGTCATTTTCCCAGGGCATGTGGAGATCCTAGATTCTCCATGGCTGGGAAAGATTTACCAGAGAGGATGATAACTGGTACACTAGGACAATAGAAAGATGTCATGGATTTAAAACAAAGTCACTATCTGAGGTGCTGGGAAACCTCAAATGCAAATTTCTGCTTCATTAAGCTATTAAATAAGGATACCCAGGTAAGGAGAACCTTTAATGATCCCTTGGTGACCTCAAGGCTAAAATGTAGTGTGAGGCGGCTAGACTTCCTCCTGTCGTAGATGTTGCTCAGCTGCACAGGGGGAAAAGACAGACTCATTCACCGGGAGCTATCCTACACCCAGTCAGACTTATGATGAGGCAGGCAAGAGCAGTTAAAAGATGTGAGGTTGACACTAGGATGATCTGGGTGAGCTAGAATAAAGATAATTGTCCAGTCTTAGCATAGATAGTAAAAGGTCAGTCAGCCTTGGGGGTGAAAACACTGTTTAAGAGGCATTATAATAGCAGACCATATTCTAAAGAGGCAAATGATAATAAATGTTCAAAGGTAGAGACTCTAAAATGCCAATAAGAAACCCCAAATAAGTAAAGCACAGATATCCAGAGTCAATGACTTGCAGACATGCCCAAGTGGGAGTCCAACAGAGAGTTCTGTCTGGTAGACTCTCTTCTGTGTGACACATTTCAAAGAGCTCAATGCAGTCAAGAGCCATCCACAGCTTGAGCAAGATAGGGAGGAACAGGTCTTTTTCATTCAACTGCCCAATCTGGACACCAAGGGTAGGCCACAGGCTGAGTTGTGATGGCATGCTTCCCTTCCCCCTCCTACTTCTACAGCTTCTAGTCGAGAAAACTGGAGACAGCTGTTACTTGTATTAAAGAATTTAAATTCGGCCCTGGCTGGTGTAGCTCAGTGGATTGAGCGCGGGCTGGGAACCAGACGGTCCTGGTTCGATTCCCGGTCAGGGCACATGCCTGGGTTGTGGACCAGGGCCATGTGAGGGGCAACCATACATTGCTGTTTCTCTTCCTCTCTGTCTCCCTCCCTTCTCCTCTCTCTAAAAATAAATAAATAAAATCTAAAAAAAAAAAAAAGAATTTAAATTCAAGGAATAATAAACAGGCTAGGTGTCCAGATCAGTTTTCCTGTGTCAGTTCCACATAACTAAGGAGTTGCCTTTCAATGTCTCAAGTTTAACAAATTTTACATTTCCCAAAGAAATCTTTAGATATGTATATGCATCTTTTGTCATATTGAACAGAGTACAAAGAATACAATTTAAACTTTTCTTTATGACTCAAGACTATTATTAAGATCAAGAATTGTGCTATAAACCTGGGGATCTGCCTGGATGTTTGGTCCTAGAAGAAAGAGACCCAGGCTGCTGTGCGTTGGTCACTTAGTATCTGTTCTGCAGTCTATGTTCAAATAATTTGCATAAGTTTGAAATATTTTGTTCCTTCAAAGTTAAGTAGTACTTGATGGTAAAAAATAAATGGTCTTAGTTTTTTATTTGTGAGAAAGTTTTTTATTTATGAGAATATTTTTAACTACTGATTCAACTTCTTTAATGGTTATAGGGCAATTTTGGTTATTGATTTCTTCTTGTGTCAGTTTCATAGGCAATATTTTTCTATGAATTTTTTCATATTGTTGTTTATTGGTCTCTCCCCCTCTCTCCCACTAAAAGTTAGTCATTTTTATTAGTCTTTTAAAGAACCAAGCTTTAGCTTTATTCTTTTTAATACATATTTCTATTTCATTAATTTCTGTTATCTTTTATTATTTTTGTCTAGTTTTATTTTGATTTTTTCTAATTATATATTTAGCTCATTAACTTTCAGCTTTTCTTTCTTATATAAGAATAGGATGCTATACAATTTCTCTTAAGCACTATTCTAACTGCATTTCATATAATGTAATGCATAGTATATGTCTTTTCATTCAGTTCAAAGTATTTTCAGATTTCCAATGTAATTTCTTCTTTGATATATAAGTTATTAACAAGTGTTTCACAATTTCAAAAAATATTGCTTTGTCTATAATTTTTGGTTAAGGATTTCTAATTTAATTCTATTATGGTCAAAAGACATAATCTGTATGATGTTAATCCCTTGAAATTTGTTGAATCTTGTCATTGTTAGATGAAATGTTCTATATATGCCCATTTGATTCCAGCTGTTAATTGTGTTGGTCTTTCAATTACTTGGAAAAATTTATTAAAATCCTCCACTATGTCAGTGGAGCTGTCAATGTCTTATAATTCTGTTAATTCTTAGTTTATAGAAATTAAGGTTGTAGTACTAGGTATATAAAAGCTTATAATCATTATATATTCCTGATGAATTGCATATATTAGCACCTTATAGAAATATCTTTTTTTATATTAAAGCAGGCTGCAATGGTATTTTTTTCTAATATTAATATAACTACAGCAACTTTTGAAAAAGATTTTATTTATTTATTTTTAGAGAGAGGGGAAGGGAAAGAGAAAGAGAGGGAGAGAAAAATGAATGTGTGGTTGTCTCTTGCATGCCCCCTGCTGGGGACCTGGCCTGCAACCCAGGCATGTGCCTTGACTGGGAATTTAACCGGCGACCCTTTGGTTCACAGGTCTATGCTCAATCCACTGAGCTACACCAGCTAGGGCAGCAACTTCCTTTTGACTGGCATTTGCCTGTTATGACTCCTTCCATCCATTTAGATTTGAACCTTTCTGTATTATATTACAGACATGTTTTTATAAATAGCTTATAATTTTAAAAATCTAGTCTAAAAATGTCTTTTACTTTAGTACATGCAAATTTAGTGCATTTACTGACATATTTAGATTAATTTCTATCATCTTACATTTTTTCTTTGTACCACTTTTTCTATTTCTCTTTCTTATCATTTTCATATCTCATTTTCCCCCTTATTATTTTGAAAGTTAAGACTTTCTATATCTATGAGTTTTATGGCTTCTCTAGAAGTTTTAATATACTTATTTTATTAAAATTTAAAGTCTACTAGTACCCTATCTTCATTGACAACATAAGCATTTTAGAACACCTTAATTACATTCACTCCTCCCAACTTATTTGCAATTTCCATCTAGCAATTTCCATCCAGTTTACTAATTTCTTTCCTGTAACAATCAACGTCCATCTAGCTGTTTAATCCATGCATTAAGCTTTTATTTTCATTTTTTAAATATTTTTCATGCTTGAAATTCTATTCTATTCTCATATGACTAATCTTTTCTATAGTATCTTGCTTCTTATTCATATTGTCAATGTGTTAAATATTTTTTAAATATATTATGCAACTTATTTTATATCATGTATCTGATAGATTTGATACCTGAAGACTTTGTGGATCAAATCTAGCTGTCCAGCCCTGGCTGGTGTGGCTCAGTGGATTGAGCATTAGCCAATGAACCGAAAGTTTGTTGGTTTGATTCCTGGTCAGAGCACATGCCTGGGGTTGCAGGCCAGGTCCCCAGTTGGGGGTGTGCGAGAGGCAACCACACATTGATATTTCTCTCACACGTTGATGTTTTTCTCCCTGTATTCCTCCCTCCTTCCCTATCTCTAAAAAAAAATTGAATAAATAAAATTTAAAACAAGATTTGGTGGTCCAATGTTTCTGCTGGTGTTTGCTCTTGGTGCTTTTTCCCTTGTCTGTTTTGCTTGCATGTGTGTGACTTCATAGTCCTTGGAGCTCTAGCTGTGGCAAGCTTGTGTCCCAAGTTAAAGGGTCTTTTCCCAGAGAAGATTATATGCACCTTTACAGATGCCTAAGAATTTCCAATAACTTTAAGGTAAGTATTATTCTTGAGGTTTTCTGGTCCAATAAGTATTTTGATTTTGTTATAAACCCAAGGAAGGGATTCACAGAAGACAATTTTTTCTTATTTTCACAGCCCCAAACTGAGCCAGGAAATCTTTGACTTACCACCAGGGGTGAGGATGGGAGTGTTTGTAGCTCATCTTTATACTGAGATAATTGGCCTTTGGAGCCCCAGCTTTATGTGAACTGTGTGTGTGTGTGTTGGGGGGGTTGCTTATTTTATTATACTCTTCATCTTGGGAAAGCCATAGGCTTTACATCTTATTCCCTGTACTCTATGAAATTGAGAAAACATAAGCTTAAAGTCACCAGGTTCTTCAAATATAACAGACTCAGTCATTCTCTAGGTTCCTACTTTCACTTAAGTTTTCGTCTCTGTATTAGTTTCCTTGGGCTGTTATAACAAAGTACCATAACCTGGATCACCAAAAAACCAAAAAACAAACAAGCAAAACAACCCAGAAATGTATTATCTCACAGTTCCAGGGGCTAGGAGTCTAGAATCAGGTATTGGCCGTGCTCCCTCCAAAACCTTTAGGGAAGAAATCCTGGAAAGAAGGATTCTTCTTTCAGCGTCTGGTGATCTCAGGCATTCCTTAGCTTGTGGCCTCATAACTCCAGTCTCTGCCTCCATCTTCTCATTGTCATCTTTCCTGTGTGTCTGTCTGTATCTCTCATCAAGACACCATCACATTGGATTAGGGTCCAGCCTACTCCAGTATGACCTCACCTTAAACTAATTACATCTGTGAAGACCCTATTTTCAAATAAGATAGCATTCACATGTACAAGGGTTTAGAACTTCAACATATTTTTGAGGGGATGCAATTCAACCCATAACATTCCCTAACAATTTTTAAATTCTTTGCCAGCTATTGAAAGCTTTCTTATATATTCTAGCTTTGTATAACCATCAACTATACAATCTTTGTGAATTCTATCAACATCTTATTTCTCACTCTTCACTCTGCTGGGCTGTGACAGCTCTCTTCCTTCTCCCACTGAGTTGTGGACTTAGAAATCATAAATTTAATAAAAGTACTACCCTTTTTTAAGCTCTCAGGGCTTTTATCTCTAGATCACTGTGGTATATCTATCTATTCTTTCAAATCATAAAGACCTGGGGTTGAATCCTTTCTCGACATCTTATAAATTGTAGGACCTTGAGAACATATGTAAGCTCTTAATTTCACAATTTCTTCATCTGAAAAAAGGGGTGTTATAATAGCAGCTACTTTTTAGGGTGTTTTATAGATGGATGGCACAAGTAAACTGCCTAGTACAATCCCTGGCACAGGGTGCATATTGAATACTTACGCAAACAACTCTATGCCTGTGTTACAATTGGGGAAGGACTTTGAATGGTGCCCTCTGACTAAATGAGGTGAGAAAAGCAATATCTCTCAGTTTTACACAAAATCCTATGGGCAATTCTACAAGAGGAAAGTGAGGTCCTGAGATTTTAACTCATAGAACATGAAAAAAAAAACCACTGATAACAACAAAAAATGTGAAAATCCTCACATGCTCAGTGGTTCTGTATCCTTTAAGGTGTGTGCATGGTGCAGCGGGGGTGGAGAGGGGGGCAGCTGGCATTTAAATGAATAGGCCCCACCTTCTGTTCTCAGCCAGCCAATAGGTTGCTGGGCCCCTGCTTTAAAAGCCACCTTTCCGCCTGGCTGGTGTAGCTCAGTGGATTGAGCACGGGCTGGAAACCAGAGGGTCCCGGTTCGATTCCCAGTCAGGGCACATGCCTGGGTTGCGGGCCAGGCTCCCAGTGAGGGCCATGTGAGAGGCAACCATACATTGTTCTTTCTCCCTCCCTTCTCCTCTCTCTGAAAATAAATAAATAAAATCTTTAAAAAAAAAAAAGCCACCTTTCCTTCAACTCTGAAAAGTAGGAGGGAAGAGATGCAGGGGGAAAAAAGCCAGGCAACATTTCATACTGTATTTTACACCCTGAACACAAAATCACTTGAAGATTTTTAATAAGTATTTGAAAGCTTCACCCAGACCCACACTCAGAGCTTTATAATCTAGGCCAGGAGAAGCCAGAAACCTCCCACCGCTCTGTGACTGACTCACATACATGTTGGAAGCAGAGTTCACAAATCTAATTCCTTTCTCTGTTCCCAGACATTTTTATCCAGAGAGCATAAGTGACTAGACGTGATCCTGCCCACTCAGCCAGTTCCTGGCAGCAGCTCCTAGTGAAAAATATTATGTTTGGGGGCAAGCATTTATCCAGGAGCGGCGCTGAAATGAGATGGTTAGGACGCAAGTGGTGGATAAATGACCAGTATGGGGAGAGCTTTAAAAATGAGGGTGATTATGCAGGCACTGTCCTCTATGAATATATTAGCTTCCCAATAAGCCCATGCATTTGACTGCCTCCACAGCAATTTCTCTGGGTTTCAGTGAAAACAGTTGTCTGGAAGTGTTTTCTAAGCTCGGCTTCAGAGAAGCTGCTCCTGCTGCCAGTCCTCAAAGCCCTTGCATTAAGTCTGGGTGATAAGTCAGGCTCACACAGTACCATCATGCCCCTGCAGGTGATGTGAGAATCTCATTGAAGGTGCCCAGTCTCCCCTCAGGGCAAGACGAAGGTTGTGCGGGGCCAGCTGACTGTCCAGTGTGGGTGGGAGGGCTCAGGGGGTCAGAGTCAACAGGAAGGTGTCTCCAAGCTGGAGTCCTTGCGGGACTGAATATCAGGAACTGGAGATGCCAGATACAGACACAAAGGCCAAAGGGGTGCAAGGGAGACCACCAGTAGGAACGAGCCAGGCGTGGCTGCATTGTGCATGGAGGGCTGACTGTGAGGAGGAACAGACTAGATATTGACGGCCATGAACACTAGCAGGTATCAGGCTTCCTCCAAGGGCTGGCAAGCCTGTAGCGTGTGGAAGTGTCAGGCTGCTTAAAGATCCCCATGGAGTGGACAGTGAGGACCACCATGGGGTTAGGGTTAGGGTTTAACAAAAAGATTGTTCCCTTGAGTTGGGAGCTCAACTCTTCTATGTCTCCACCCCCAGCCAAAGCAGTTTCTGAAGTCTTTTCTTCCTGAAAACTCTGTAGATCCAATCCTGTGTCTCTATCCCGTCCCCATTAGTCCTGATCACACTCACATAGGCCAAACTGAGGGAATAGAAATTCAGAACCAGTCCATGACCCTCAACCTTGAGCTCCACTCCTCCAGCCCATAGACTCTTCACACTCTGGGGAGCTGAGCCAAGCCCTATGGGTGAGAAACCCTGCTCACCCTGATCCCGAGTTCGACGTTCTCGCCCCCGTAGACCTCCATGCCTTCATCCAGTAAGCCGATCTCCTGGAAGTACTGGCGGTCCACGATGAAGCAGCCAATGAGGGCTGGGCTCCTGCAGGGGTGAGGGGAGATGGACCAGCTGTTAGCAGAGGGGCTGAATTGTGGTGTGGCCAGAGGAGAGAGAGAAGTGGTACTTTCCTACCAGGAGCATCAGGTCCTTTTCCTTCCTTTGTGCCAAAGCTGGTGCAGAGCTCATTTACCAAGTAGCCCTCCCAGGTCTACCCTCACTAGATGCTCCAGGGAGTCTACTCCCATGGAGCTTGCATTTGCATTAGCCCATAGAAGCTGTGCTCAGCCTGCCAGCCTGGATTGAACATCTGTATCTCTAGCTGCCTGGTCCCTGAACTCTGACCTGCACAGCCAGTCTGTTTCTACCCGGGCACTCTGCCAACTTTCCAGTCCTTCCCCAACTTGGATTCTGCATGCCAACCTTGGTCTATATAGAAAGATCAGCTGGGACTTTGGATAGCATGGCAAATAATTTGGATTTTATCCATTGGTAATGGAGAGTCAACAAGAAATTTTAAGCAGACAGTGGTATGAGCAGATCTGTGTTTTAATCCTCAGGCAGCTGGGGGAAGACACATTAGAGGAGGTTGGATTGATGTTGAGGAATCTAGTTGAAGCTTGTTGCTATATCCAGGTGAGAAATGATGAGGACCTGACCATAGTATCAAGAATGGAGACAGATCCCTGGCTGGTGTGGCTCAGTGGACTGAGTGCCAGCTGTTGAACTGAAGGGTCGCTGGTTCAATTCCCAGTCAGAGCACATTCCTGGGTTGTGGGCCAGGTCCCCAGGAGGGGATGTGAGAGAGGCATCCACACATTGATGCTTCTCTCCCTCTCTTTCTCCTTCCCTTCCTCTCTCTCTAAAAATAAATAAAATCTCAAAAAAAAAAAAGAATGGAGACAGAAATTGTTTGAAGACATACTTTGATATAAGATCAGCAGAACTGTGAAATGGATGAACTGTGAAGGTGAGAGAGAGGGGCAGGAATCTGGATGGCAGCTAGCCTTTCTGGCTTGGGTGGGGGCCACACATCAATATAGGCAGAGAGAAAAGTCTGGCTTTAGAAGCACGAAGTATTCCTTGCTGGGAACACTGATCTTAAGGTGCTTGTGGGACACCAGGGGGAGATATTCAACAGGCACATCTTAGATAGACCCTCTGGGTCTAGAATTCAACAGGGGTCTTAGGCTGGAGCAACACACCCACAGCTCGTAGGTCCAGAAGTTGGAAGGCCCCCCCTTCGACGGGCTCACTGGCTGTGTGCAGACGCCTAGCACAGGACTTCACAGGAGTGACCCACAGCAGGCCAATCAGCATGGGCTTCTCTGCTGGGAGTACTAACTTTGGCCAATGACTCTGGATGGCTCCACTGCACACTGCTACCAGTCCTAGCCCTTGTATAGCAATCTGTCAGCTGGTGGCTGAAGCATTTGGAAGGTAAGAGAAAAGAATGGAGAAATGAGGACTCTTTGGCCATAAGAAAACTTAGTCACGTGCAATTACAACCATCTTTGAAACTGGAAACTCAGCCAGGTAGAGAAACATCTGTTTTGCAGGCTCTGGCTTTGGAGAGTACTGATGCAGGAGGCTGCTCAGTGCAGACGGGCGCCCTGGGGTCCCTGCCCCTCCTCCTTTCAAATCACAGCATTTCATTCTGAATGCCTTTACCTTCCATAGACCACAGGTACCTAGAGAGGTCAATCCACCTCCACCTACCTCTCCTAAAGCAGCCTGAGGTCCTGCTCTGGTGGGAGATGCTTGATCCTGGCCTCGGGGTGCGTTGGGAAAAATCCTCGTTCTGGCTGTATCTCTGAGCGAAGTCCCCCAGCCTGTCTGAGCCTCCGATTCCACATCAGTGACGTGGAATAAACTATGTAACCTCATAGGACTAAATTAAGTAAAGCACTTTAAAACCTCTGGGACATAATTGCTACTCAAAAATCATTTTAAAAGATGCACCGCACACTGAAGAAGCCCAGAGACTCTCCTCCCCAAATCACCGTGATTTAAAAACATCAGCCCAGCAGGCGGACAGAGTCGCATTCCAGCCTTTTCCTCAGCGTTTCTGAATGTTGCACTTAGCCAGGCAGTACTGGACATGCAGGAAGGGGCCTTCTCCACATGGCCAGACGCAGCCAGGGGCAGGCAGAATCCCAAACAGCGACTCTGGGGTGAGCACAGGCCAGCTCAGGCAGTCCGCTGACTATTGACTGTCCGGGGTATTAAGTGGACTCAGTCAGCCTGAAAGCTTTATTGATTTATACCTTGCCTCATGGCCCCCAAATGAGAAACAGCTTACAAGAAAAATGTAAAATACATTGGAAAATAAAATAGATAAATGCCTGAAAAGTCCAAAAATCCACAACGGAATTGAGGGCTAGTAGAATGCCTGCGTAGCATTAGGTCCTCCTTCATGGTTCTTAAAGTGCATCCACAAAGGAGACTCTGTCTGAGCTTCCTGGTGCCGAGCGGAAAATGAACATACATGTTCTTGAAAATAAGATTTACAGTTGCTCCGTGGAAACATCACACTAATTCCTCAGGGGTAACAAGGCTTTCTTTGACTAGCAGTGAATTTGAAAGAAATTTCTTGTCAGTCTTCTTTAAAAGGTCACTTTGGGACATCGGGGACAACCATTTCAAAGACATCCCTTTAGAATGTACCAGGAGATGCTTCTGGGCGCTTTTTACAGCTTGCGCCATATGTAGACAAAGTACTCAAGTCCAGCCCCTCGGAAAAAGGAGCCAAGGTGGGCAAGGTCAATTTATATAACCTACAACTTTTGGTGGGGTTGTCTTTATCTAGGGATGTTCCTCCAAAAACGTTACATAAATATAATTTATCTCAGCCAAGTTGTTGACAAAAATTAGGTGAAGGAAAATGTGAGATTGAGACGCTATTCTTTGTGAAGGACCTAGAAGGCAGGTTTACGAGGACCAGGCTGATACATTCGGAGATGAGCTGAGCAGAAGCAGCTCACGTCAGTGCAGTCTTCTGAAGGACTATTTGTTGCTTGGTCGTGCATTCCCCCCCCCCCCCGGGAGCATTCAACAGACCTGGGGGAATGACCCAGCCACCCAGTGCTGAGCTCTGGAGTGGGCAACTGGGGGATGACAGCGACCTGGGTTTGGATCCTGGCTCCACCGCCCAGAGCCCTTGGCAGGGCCACTGTCTCTCGTCAGCCTGGCTTTCCTTGTCATATAAAACAGGACGATACAATGAGCTGTTACCAGGTTATAATGAGGAGCAAATAAGACCACGTGTATGAAAGGCCCTTGCACACAGGGCCCTCCAAAGAAATATTGAACAACACAAAATTGTGGCACGTGACTGACTGGTAGGTAACAGAGATAACCACAGGAAAGCCAGGGGGACTTTTCTTCCATCCCATTATATACGAGAATATAGTTTATTTTTTCTTCTGGCAAGGAAGATGTGATCTTAGATATTAATCACCCACTTTCAATTAAATTTTTCATAATCTTCCTTCCTCATGTAATACAAAGCAACATCAGTTTCTAATCTCTTTCATTCCAGGAACTGTCCCCCAGGCCACTTTCTGGTGTCGGCTGTGTGTTTAACAGGCAGGACTTGGCAGGGAGCGTAAAGGTGCAGGGAGCAGCTCTGTGATTAACCAGACGGAAGCAAGGGCTTGTGGGGATGGCGGTTTCAGGAGTCCTGAGCCATAAAGCAGAGGCTGCACAGGGGAGTCATTCAGGGGTCTGTGAAGGTAGCAGCCAAGGCTCAGTTCGGGGTCTTTGAATGCACTTTGAAGCTCCTTTTGTCTGTGTCCTATAGGATAAGCTCAAACATCACCAGCAAGGCATACAAGGTGCTATGAGATCTGGGCCTGCCTCTCCTTCCCTCCAGCCTTGTGACGGAGGCCGCCCCTGCGGGCGCTCCTTCTAGACCCTTTGAACCTCCTCCGTGCCCATGAACTCCTTCGCAGATGGGTGCCCCTGCCCCAAGCTTGCGATCTCTTACTTGCCCTCAGAAACAAGTGCAAATGCTACAGTCTCTGAAAAGGATTCTCCCCAATTTCCATGTGGTTTCCGCCAGCATGATGGAATAGTGTTATTCTAATTATTTTGTCTGTCTTTACTACACTCTAGGGTTTTGGTGGCAGGGATTGGGTCTGAATCACTCTGGATCCCAAGCACCCAGAGTAGTAGTGGCTCCCAGCAGGTGTCCCACAGTGATGTGTTGGAATGAGCAACTTTGAGCTTCTGGATAAATTCTGGGAGCCACGGCTCTTTGAAAAGGGATCACCAGAGCCTCTAAGCAGTGCCTGAAGGTCATTTGTAATTCCTTTCCACCACCACCCACCTCGCTCCACCCAGCCATCCAATGATGGGACTGGACTTAGGGGAATAAGGGCTGGGTTGGGAGGGGAGCCCTTGCCTGGAAGACAAGGCAGAGAGACCCACAGGTTAGGTGCTTTACCTGATTGGGGCTGTGGAGTTCTCCAGCTTCCACCAGGCCTTGGGGGGGTTTAGGTAGCGGCACCACAGCTCCCAGTCAAAGCCCTGGGCGGCCAGAGGATACTCTTCTATCTCAAAGTTGTCATATTTGATGTTGTCAAAGGATGGTGAGATGACCCGCTTCCGGTTCTCCTTTATTCGGGTGAGCACGGGTTCAGCCCTGAGTGGGAGAGAGGGAGAGGGGTCACTGCCTCCAAAGTGGACAAACACCATACTAGCAACTCCTGAAGCTCCCTCTCCTGCAGAAAGAGAAAGGAACACCTGGCCTTCTCCTCCAGGGGAAAGCTGCTCTGCCTCCTGGGAAGGATGCCCTGGCAACCTCCCATCCCCCACACTTCTGGGCTGGCGAGAGGCCTGACCACTCCTTCAGCACCTCCTGGGCTGAGCTGAGAGAGTCTTAGCGCCTTACATATTCGTGTCTGCTTGTGTTCCCTTTTTCCACGCCAAAAAAAAAAAAAAAAGACTTAAGAAAGAAGAAAGAAACAGATCTGAGGTTCCATGGGAAGCTTTCAACTTGGCCTTCTATTTTGCTAAAATTCAGTGCATTAACCAGGAGACAAAGGCATATGAGCATGGCAGAGATATGGAGGTGAGAACAAACTTACTTCACGCTGCTTGGGTCCTTCCGTCTGTGTCCCACCCCCACCCCACGTGCTCCCCTCTGCCCAAGAAAAGGTGGCAGGTCTGGCTTCCAGGGAGCCCAGGCGAGTAAAGTGTTTGCAGACAGGAATGATAAGCTTCTCATTAATAATGCAGTTGTTGCATAACTGTTTATTTAAATCAGCTTGAAATAGTATGTGTCCTTCTCCTCTCCTGGCTGTAAATCCAATGAAAATGCTTTTTAAATAGTCACAAATGGCAAGCAGAGACTTCAGCGATGATAAATGGCAGCACCGCAATCTTAATTTGGCCGGTTATGTAAAAGTACACCCAAATCCAGCCTTGCTGCTCCTCCCTGCTAAACGGTGCTCCTCACCCCACTCCAGAGAGGCAGAGGATGGCACGTGGGGTCTGGCGAGGAGGGCAGATCCCAGTGCGAGCAGGCGTAGTGGTTAGCAGCATGGTGCCCTCAGTTACTCCCTGTGCCTGTACCACCCACGCCCAGGCTCTCTGCAAAGACGCACGCGGTGGGCCACAGCATGCCCTCTGGTCTGTAGGGACGTCAGTGTCAGGCACCCCATCCCTGTGCATATGCGGCCTCGGAAGCCTTGTATCTGTTCTCTCCCCCCTCGAAGCACCTGAGCAGTCCTGACCAGAGAAAGAAAGGTTTTCTAAGACCTAAGTGTCACCAGAAGGGAGAATCTGAGATACTGTGCTACCACTGGCCTGGCCTTCAGGGAACGCAGGGCACCTGTGACATCACAGCACTGCAGCCCCCTCTGCCTACTAGGCCTTGGCCCTGTCTGTGTGGTTGACCCTGTCTTTCATCTCCTGTCTGGTCCAGCTCTCACTTTCCCGGGGGTTGTAGCCCTGTCCCTAGGTAGGCTGGCACTCTTGGCTTTGCCCTTAGCGTTTACCCCTCTGCCAGATCATATCCCCTAGAGTCCCACCTAATGTCATCATACCTTTTAGACATTTTTTGTTGACCCTTTTGACCCCTGACCCACCTCTACCCTAAAGGGCCAGACCTGTTGCCTATGTCCCTCACACACCCAGATCTCACCTGTTCTGAGAATTCTCTGCTTACCCCAGCTATGACTGTGATCCCAGCATGCTTTGCACCCACTTGAACCAAAGCCTCTGGTCCATGTTGGGACTCATCCTCCTCTCCTGATGGGTACTTACCAGCCCACATTGAACTCCACATGGGCATCAAAGAGGGCCACTACAGGGGCAGTGGCCACCCTCCAGCCACTGACCCTGGAGCGGATGAGGCCCTCCTGCTTGCTGTGGCGCACGACTTTGATGAAGCCTGGCTTCTGGCCATTCACCTTATCCACATACTCTGTTAGCTTCTCCTTCAGCTCCTCTGTGAGGGAGAAAATGTATCGTCAGCATAATGGGGGCAGGGGACAATCAAAACAGGTTATATGAGGAAACACGAGGAGGAACTAAAGACATTTGACTGAAAGAAATCCTCAGTAAGGACTGAAGGATGGTCTTCAACTCTCAATGGTTATCAATATGGAAAGGGAACTTGATCAGCCTGCGATGACTGGGACCAATGAGTGGAAGGTTGAGGGACCCTGGTATTGGGGAGGCAACAGAAAAAAGAACATCTCATAGTTGGAGTGGCCCTGTGAGGACAGCAGAGAATTTGTCACTCACCGGGATAGACACAGGGTGTTCAAACCTTAGGTGGGTAATTGGTTCAAAACCAACTTTAAAATCCTGTCCAACTAACTCTGAGTTCTTGGGATCTGTAGGGACTTGCCCAAGGTCACAGATCAAGTTAGTAGCTGTCCAGGACCAGAGTCTCCTGCCTCTCCCTAAGCAGTTCTGCCTCAGATGTCCAGTTTCCTTGCCTCCTTGATGACAACTCAAGCAGGGGGACAAAAAGCAGTCCAGGGCCACATCCTCCCCATCCATCCAGGCCTGTCGGTTTGGGAGCATCACATGTAATAAGATTTGAAATCAATATCTTGAACTTCCTTCAAAAAACGTTAGTTTTTCTCTAACACCTTTAAACTATGCACCTAGAAACTGGCCTAATACTTCAGGAGTAAATTGGGCTGTACAGAATAGAGGAAACTCATCACCCCCCTTATTCTATAATCTATGTCCCTATTCATCTAGTTTAAGGTCACATTAACTTTGCTTACTTTTGACTCAAATTGGGTTTACTGGAAACACATACCTACTGATTCTGTTCACATGGTGCTGCTAAGTCAAGCCTCCTTCATCCCATCTCTTCATGGATGCCCGTGTGGGTGGGTGCATGCATGCATGCACGCTTGTTGTGTGTGTGTACCTGCATGCTCTGAGCCAAAGCACAGGATCTTACATTTATTTCTATTTAATTAATCTTTTTAGAGATTCACACTGTTTATCCAAAGTCCACATGTCCCCCGCAACCCCCCAGTTCTGTTATCCAATATCTGCTACCAGCCCTTCCGGTTTTCAGCTTCTGCAAGTGATAAGCACATAGACCTTATTGTCATTCAAGTCATTCTTTTAACAAGTGTGACCTGCCCTGACCAGTGTGGCTCAGTTGGGTTGGGCATTGTCCCGCAAAGTGAAAGGGTGCTGGTCAGGGCACATGCCTGGGTTGCAGGCCAGATCCCCAGTTGGGGTGTGTGCAAAAAGCAACCAATCGATGTTTCTCTCACACATTGATGTTTCTCTCCCTCTCTTTCTCTCTTCCTTCCCCTCTAAGAATAAAAAAATAAAATCTTTAAAAGAAAAGTGTGACCCTGATCCATTTCTAATGGGGGCTGTCAGGCATTCCCCTTCCAGCTCAGAGAAAATTCAGCTGACTTTTGGGCTAACTCCCAAAAGTCTCACTTTAGCGGATATGAAAATGACCCTGCCATCTCGGACTGCACGGCTGACTGGGGCGGTTACCAGATCCTCCAGTATGGTTGATGGGAGACCTCTTAAAATATTTACTGTTTCATCTCTTCAAAGTCCACCCCTCTTATGTCCTTTTTGAAAGTGTTAAGTAGAGATCTCATAGGCCTGGTATTTGCCTGTTAAGTAGTGAGGGTACAGAACTTAGAGTGAGACCTGGGTAGTACCTCAGCCCTCAGGTGAGAATCACTGCCTGTGGGGACCACTGTTACTATGGTACTGATGGGACAGGGCTCTGGATAATTATCACCAATGATCAACCATGAATCCTACTTCTCTGAATTCACATCTTTGTGTAGTGCCTCACACTGAATCTGGGCTGACCGTATGACAAGAGTGTGTAGTCGAAGGGACCTCCAGCTGGTCCTGGGCCTTAGCAGGCCTTGCAGCTTCTGCTTCCGTTCTCTTGCTGCCCTAAGTAAGGAAGCCTGAGCCAGCCTCCTTGTGGATGAGAGGCCCAGAGGGTCCCCAGGCATTTAGGCTACCCTACTGACACCCCAGACATGGGAGATGTCTTGGATCCTTCAGCCACTGGTTAGTTGTGAATGCTGACACCTCGTAGAGCACAGACATGCTGCCCTTATTACAGAATTATGGTTCTAGCTGTTATTGAGGAATTATGAGCCAATGAATGGTTGCTCTTTTTAAGCCACTAACTTCTGCGATGGTTTGTTATACACAAAGGCTATCAAAACATGATCTATTGTTCTAGTATGATGCTGGGGTTCAAGTTAGATTGTGAGCTCCTGATGCACGGGAAATGAATTCAGACACAGAAGAGCCGGCTTAGAAGGTGGCAGCAAGAGATGAAAAGGCTTTGTTTCTTGTGGGAGCCGCTTGCCCTTTTGTACCTCTGAGCTCTGTTAATAGTGAACTAGAATAAAGGTTTCTGGTGGATCAGCTAGAGAAATATTCTGTTCTCTGCCAGCTACATCCCAAACATTGGCTGCTGATTAGAAGAGAGGATTCCTTTAGCCCCAACCAAACAACTGTTGTCAAAAATTTTTAAAAGGGCACCCTGGCTAGATGACTCAGTTGGTTGGAACACTGTCCTGTACACCAAAAGGCTAAAAGTTCGATCCCTGGTCAGGAAACATACCTATGTTGCAGATTCAATGCCCCAGTAGGGGCGTGTACAAGAGACAACCGATGGATGTTTCTCGCTCATGGATGTTTCTCTCTCTATCTCTTGTTCTTGCTCCCTCTCTTTCTCCCTCCCTTCCTCCTTTCTCTTTAAAATTAATAAATATATCCTTAGGTGAGGATTAAAAATAAA
Source organism: Micronycteris hirsuta (assembly GCA_004026765.1). Lineage (NCBI taxonomy): Eukaryota > Metazoa > Chordata > Mammalia > Chiroptera > Phyllostomidae > Micronycteris > Micronycteris hirsuta. The sequence continues at coordinate 116,594 of PVJI01001557.1, read as the reverse complement.
TAAATAAAAGATTTTAAAAGGCCTATAATACCCTAAACAACACTGGCTTAGTTTTTGCAAAATACTTTTACCTGATAATGTTTTCATGTTTTCTTTCAATCTTTGTTAATTGCCAAAGCAAGAAAGATTTCAAAAGCACTTTTGTATTTGCTAGAAAAATATTGCCGAAAATATTGCTTATTACATATTACACATAATATATGATAAATACTTTTCAGAACTCAGCTTAAAAAATACAGAGTTGTGCTTTTCCTTATACCTAAACAAAAACACATAACCCATCGTATTTGCCTTTTTGCCAAGGCTGCCAGGAAGCTCAGAGACAAATATAATGACTAATCACAGGGTTCTACCAGCATTTTTTCTTCTCTACCTTTGCTAAAGCTTTGATTTTCAAGTTCTAGCCTAAAAGCTACATTGTCTTTTACCTTTTCTCCCTACATAAGCTACCCTTAATCATTTTTTGAAATATTTATAAATAACTTTTAATAAAATGTCTTGGTAATGTATGACAGGAGTGTAATTGTAGAAAGAAGGGGAAGGCTGTATTTCATGTTTGTTTTAATATGTTGCGGAAAGGGGAAGTAGGGAGTCTGCTCTCTGAGACTTTGCCAAATTTAGAATCAATGGCAGAGCTGAAGATAGTGGCCAGGATTAACAAAGAAACACAATTTGCACCCTGCATGGGGCCAGGTGTTATCCTGCTTGCACTGCTCCTCCGGCCTTCTCCTGCTGTCCACAAATCCCTACTCCGCTGACATCTGGATGACCTCTGTAAATCAGCGTGCCCAGAAGCCATGCTGATGAAACACCACTTGCCTCCGCCTCCGAGGAGGTCACAGGCCACTCTCCATCATCTCCATGCAGACTGCTTGCCTGCGCTCCCTCCTTCAGACTTAGATGCCAAATAAAAATGCAAAATTTGCCAGCCTGTTCAAACAGAGCCCTTTTTTCCCTCCCTATATATGTCCCTTGTACTGCTCCCATAAAAAGCAATTAGCTCCATGGAGTCACCCTAAAAGAAACAAACGCAGGCTGAGCAGAAATCTGGTACCAATGGCTGTTAATCTGATTTAAACACCTAATGAGATATTCTTTATCTCTTGCATAAAAGAAAATAAAGAATCAGGAAATCAATGCCCAATGGGGCTTCATTCTTTGGAAGGCAGCTGCACAGGCATCTTGCAAAACAGCACCCCCAAGCTTGCTGTGGAGAGCCAGGTCCAGCTCCTCGTCCTCCCCTCACTGTGCAGGTGATCATTTCCCATGTTTGCCACTGGTTTGGGGGAAGCAGGAGTGAATTCATTCATTCATTCAGCCACTACTGAACATTCATTATGTACCAAGTATTGATGTAGCTGCTGTGGCAACAACTGTGAACAAGACAGTCCCTATGAAACATTCATTCTACTAGACATTTAAAAGGTGTGTTATGTGATGTACTCCACTGAAGAGGCAGGGGAGGTCAGGGAGAGAGGGAGAAGAAAAGATGGAGGAAGAGGGGAAGAAAGAGGGGGTATAAATAGGAAAAGGAAGAGGAGAGGAGGAAGGATGGGGGTAGAGGAAAGGAAGGAAGAGGGAGAGGGAGACTTTTGAAAAAGAAAAGAAAATCAGATACTAATTCAGTGCTTCCAGACACAGAGGCCTCTTGAACGATGGGCCTCCTGGGCCTGAGAAACAGTGCTCGGTGCACCCCTGGGAGGGGACCACGAGGCATGGGTGCTGCTAGACACCCTGCAATGCACGGGACAGTCCTCCACAATGAAGAATTATCCAGTTCAAAATGTCAATAGCACTGAGTTGGAGAAACCTTGCAGAGCTCTTACAGTAAGCAGTCCCCCCTTATCCATAGGGGAGTCATTCTAAGACCCCCAGTGGACGCCTGAAACAGCAGATAGCACCAAACACTACATAGACTGTTTTTTCCTGTATATACATACCTATGATAAAGTTTAACTTATAAACTGGGTACAGTAAGGAATTAACAACAATAATAATAATGTAGAACAATTATAACAGTATAGTGTAATACAAGTTATGTGAATGCGATCTCTTTCTCTGTCTGACAGCTGATCTGATCATCTGGTAACCAGGATGAGTACCAAGTGACTAATGGGTGGCTAGTTCATTTAGAGTTTGGATAAGCTGGACAAAGGGATGATGTTCCCCCCGGGTGGGATGGAGGGGGATGGCATGAGATTTCATCATGCTACACTACTCAGAATGGCTCTCAATTTAAAACTTATGAATTGTTTATTTTGGGAATTTTCTATTTAATATTTTTGGGCCATGCCTGAGTGTGCATATCAAAACGATGGGAAGCAAAACCGTGGATAAGGGTAGACTACTGTACTTAGTGATGGAGGTCTCGTTCTGGAAATCTGAGCGTGTACTTTTGCTGCATATTCCAACTGGCAGTCCTGGGGCTGCATCTGCTCAGCGACACCTTTGTCCTGTGTGACATTCCTGCCCGGTGACAACTGGCCAGAGCTGAGTAGGAGCTGCCCCTTTAGAAGGGCCCCAGAACACGCACTGCCAGCCGGCCAGGGTCCAAGCCTAGAAGGGCCTGCCCACGGTTTAACGCTCCTGACTATGGTGCCCCCTTGGCACTTGCCTTCCCCCACACTCTGCTGGCTCCCTTCTCTCTGCCCGAGGGTTTGCTCTGACCACAGGGGCCACTAGACATTATCTCCACAGACTGTCCTCAATCAATTAGCGCTAGAGGTTGGGGGATAAATACTACTTATTATAGGGTTACTTGTGCCCCGCTCCCAATTCATGTGTTGAAGTCTTAACCTCCAGTATCTTAGGATATGACCTTATCTGAATACAGTATTGTTAGAACTAATTAGCTAAGATGAGGTCATAATGGAGTAGAAGGGCCTCTACTCCAATATGGCTGATGTCTTATAGGAAGACAGCCATATGGAGACAAGCACAAGGGGAGAATGCCACATAATGACAAAGGCATAGATTGGAGTGACACAGGTACACGCCAAGGAACACCTTGATCTTGAACTCCCAGCCTCAGAACTGTGAGACAGGCTCTGTTGTTAAGCCAGCCGGTTGGTGGCCCTTTGTTAGAGCAGTCCCAGGAGACTAATACTTCCCAGCTTCCTCACTCCTCGGGAGGGACACTGCTGAGACAGGTTGTGCACAGCCACCTGGTGGTTCCCAGGATGACTGCGACCCACAGGCCACAGCGGTACCTTGCTCTTTGCCCACAATATTAGCTTTCTTCTCTGCCCTGTCTCACCACTGTCTCCTTGGATATGCTCCCAGACAAATGAGTTGGTCTCAACTCCTGTCTCAAGGTCCACCTCTGGTAGAACCCAAATTAAGTCCTATGTTCTCCAAGTCACTATGGTCCCAGTAGCTGCTTCACTCTTGCCTGGCCCTCGAAAACATGTTTATTTTCCACCCTTAACCTATGTATATAATGCATATATAAATGTGTGTGTTCATTTACATCCCTCCACTTCTGCATCTCTGTGTTACCTGGCTAATGTTTCATGAAGTAAATAATAATAAAAGTGATATACTCCACATTATTCTAAGCTTTTTGCATACATATCTCATTTAAGCCTTTTGACAACTTTATGATGTATTTACTATTATTATCATTTTATTTTGAAGACAGGGAAACTAAGGTACACTGTGTCCCGGGTAGGAAGTGGTGGAGTCAGGACCTAAATCCAACCAGGCTGTCCCCAGAGTCCACACTCTTTATTTCTACACTTATTGCCTCCCTAGGATAAAAAACTGGCCTGCTTAAGAATCAGCTGGTTAAAAACACAGGTTCCAGGCACCAGCCCACACGGGGTCTGATTAGCAGATCTGGGGTAAGACCAGAGACTCTGAATTTCATACAAGCTCCCTGGGAGATTCCGATAGGCAGGCAAGCCTGGTAACAACTGACATCATGAAGATAGGCTTTGTAAGTGGGTGGGAGGGGGCCTCCTCTGGAATTATGGGAGGCTCCGGCCCTTAACTGAAGGTCTCAGACTCTGAAAAAGGCTCCCCAATACCTGGCCAGATTGTTTTCCTCCTTATTCTCCCAAGCCCATGGGTTCTGTCTCACTGCCCTCAGTTGCAGACCCTTCACTTTGCAGTCTGTTCCCATTTTACCATGTGGCCCTCTTTGGATCTGATGCCTTGGACTGTCCCTCTGCAGTTCCCCAGCTGCCCCCACCCCCTGCACAGAGCATTGCCTTTGGTCCCCTCTGCCTACCCCCACAGTTTCAGGCCAGCCCAGCCCTCCTCTAACTCAGTGCTGTCCCTGCAAGCCCAGCCTGGATTACCGTTGCCGCCCCCTCTCTCCAGTTGCCTGGAAGGGAGTGTGAACACCCCACTGAGAAGCGCTAATAATTGTTAGTCTCCAATGGTGCTAATTTAAAGATTAAAAGCACAGTACATTTATGTTTATTCCTCTAAGAGTGAACAGTAGCTGGTCTTCCTTAGATCAGAAGATTAACTGGCTTTCCTCTAAAGCCATTTAGGGCCATTGAAACACAAATGGTATGCCAAAACACTTTACAGAAGAGATTATTCATTAGGATGCAAGGATTGTCAAATTTAGATGAGCATTCACTCGCCTGAAAAGCACAGAGATAAATACGTATGGATGCCACCAGACCCCCACTCTCTGAAGAATCTGGAGGAGGTCTCTGGACTCAGGTGGCCCCGCTGATGAATGACGGTGAGCCCCACGGGGGTAGCTGGGATCTAGGGAAGAACAGACCAGCCTGAGCCAGGGGGCAGCCTCGTTTTGTGTACGCCTCTCGAAGATCACTCCAGGCAAGCTTTCAAATCCTGGGCAGTTTACAAATGCCTTCCATGGGGTTTATTCTTCTGTCCAACACCCTTAGCAGCTACACTTCTGTCCAGCTCCTTTAATAGCTGCATTTCTTCAGAGTCAATTCATAGTGAAGTAGATCTGAAATGGTCTTAAATTGTTCTCCTTACTCAGGACTTGGGGAAAGGAAAGCTCCACCCAGGACCCCCACTGATGGCATATAAATATGGCTATAGAACCTAAGCAGTGTCACAATCTTCCTGAGAATCTCCCTGCATTGATTCAGTCTTAGCAAGTTATCGAAAGTCCCAAAATGACCACCTAATAGCCACCTATTTCTGGGTCTACTCTTTTGTGCATAACCAACCACTGGTGACCACAAACACCCACAAGCAATATGCACTCCTCACTAGCGGTCTCACTAGCGGGCTCTCCACACCCACTAATGCCCTTTTCCTGCTATAAAAATGACTCATTTTCCAAAAGATCCTGTATCCTGCAACAAAATGGTCAGAGCTGGTTTCTGAAGATGATTGTGGCAGATGATATAAAAATGGTCCCCTGAACAGTCAGGGATATGCTGGGTGCTGATCAAAGTTTCTCTCTCTCTCTCGCAACAACAATCAAAGCCTTGATTCATAACATTTGCCAATGTCAGTGGTATAAATACTCCCACTACAGTGGACTTCACCCTACTAACCCAATGCCACTGACTCTGAGTTGAACAGAAACGTGCAGATGTAGGAAAGGGTGTGCATGATCAGCAGGCGCTGGTCGGAGCCAGCCCCAGCACCCTGGTTCTAACGCCAGGGCAGAAGGGCTGCTGATCTGTGGGCGTCCCCCCGACTCACTACATAATGGGCTCAGTACTTTATATCAACCCGTCCCATTCTTTATTCATTCATTTAGCAATTACACATTAAGTACATACAAAGTACCATGCATTATTCTATATTCTCATCTTATTGAAATCTCACTAATACCCTGCAAACAAGGACATCTATAGCTAATGCTTATTTATTTAGTGCTAATCACATGCCAGGTACCATTCTAAACCCACTTTATATACAGGGTGGGGAAAGTAGGTTTATAATTATGAACACATGAATAATCTTATATTATTATTTATCGTTTATTGTATTATCTTCTTTTTTATTCTTGTTTATTCTATTACAGTTGTCCCAATTTTCCCCTCTTTGCCATTCTCTGCCCATCCCATCCCCTGCTCCCACAGTCAATCTCCACACCGTTGTCTATGTCCATGGGTTATTCATACATGTTGTTTGACTAATCCCTTCCCTTTCTTACATTATTTTCTGTAAGAGCAACTGTAAACCCACTTTTGCTCCACACTGTATTGTTCATTCAATCTCCTCAACAACCATAATACTACTCCAGGTAGGTACTATTATTATCCCCATTCTACAGATTAAGGATCAGAACACAGAGTGGAGGGATTCACTCAGAGATGTAAATCCAAGCACCCTGCCTGTTTCTTCATGTTCTTAATCCCTCATATTATCTTCAATGACAAAGGAGAAAACTCAAGGATCAGACTTTAAATGATATACCCAAAACAATAGAGATGGTAAGGAATGAGCAGGGGTTCAAACTCACGTCTGCCTGACTATGTAAAGACTTTACCCTTTGCCACTCTGCCCCAAAGCCTGCCAAAGGAACCATGTGTCTCAGACTTCAGCAGCACTCTCTGATCAGGCATTCATTTCAGGAAGAAAAGTCCCTCTTTTTTACAACTACATACGCTTAGAACCCAAGAGAAGGGATTAGACGGCCAAATTCAGCTTCTTTTTGACTAGAAGGCTGATATAGAGTATTCACACACAAAATCCAATTTCTCTGGAATACAAATCCCTGAGCAAGCAAAACCAAGGAATAACAGAAAGGGCTTAAGTTTGGGTGAGGGTTTCCTGGAGTGCTTGTTACTCACCCTTGGGATTCTATCCAATACGGGTCCCAGGACAAAAGGTTGCCTGAATCAATCCGAGCATTCACAGGTTCAACCATACCCTTCAATTCCTGGCAAGGGATTCTGAACTCTTACACCCTCTGCTCCTGATGACCCCAGTCTTGCCCAAGGTCACAGAGCTGGTAATCAGCATGGCCAGGAAGAGAATCCAACCCTCCTTCCCCCAAGGCCAGACCTCCAGGATCTCTATTCCACCAACTCTATTTGACCACCATGAATAATTAAAAAAATGAAAATGAGAATAATGGACTAATAGAAATCGGTTGTCTTCATGGACTAAATGACCTTGGAAAAGCGCCAGCTTGCCTTTGTGCTCCCTGGGGCTGTGTAAGGAGGAGATTCCTATAAAGTAAAGGTGGGACTGCAGCCCAAACTCTGTGAAATTACTTACAGGGAATAAAATACTCTGGCTACTGTGATGGTTTTCAGCAGGAATCCAAGGACTTACTAAAACTGCCATGACCGGTGATTCATGTCATCCAGGCGGAGCAGGCACTCGCCAGCCCCAGCCCCTCCAACTCTGGAATACTGTGTAGGCAAGCTCCCTGGGAGCTCTAGGGAGGGTGTGACCAAGAATGCAAAGCTATGGGAAATCCTGGCATCAGAATTTAGCAGCAGGTTAATTCCAAACTGAGAACAAGCCCTCTTGGTGTCCCATCAGGCAAAGGGCATTCAGGGATGGCAAGGCCCAGGCCCTCTTACCCCTATGGGACGGCACTCGAGAAGGATAAGTGCCGCTGGCAGTTGTAACAGGCAGGGGCCAACTGGAATTTTGGTGCTTACTTATTTTGTGCAAGACTTGGAGAGGTTAGAGTGCTGCCTAGAACTTTTTTTTTTAGTATTTTTTATTGATTATGCTATTACAGTTTTCCCCCCTCCACCCTGCTCCCCAATCCTCCAGCATTTCCACCCCTCTTAGTTCATGTCCATGGGTTGTGCATGTGAGTTCTTTGAGTTTTCTGTTTCCTATACCATTTTTTATGTCTCCCCATCTATTTTATGCCTACTAATTATTCTTCTTCTTCCCTGTACCTTTCCCCGCTATTCCTCCCTTCCCCTCCCCACTGAACTCCCTCGGTGTGATGTCCATTTCTCTGATTCTGTTCCTGTTCTAGTTGTTTGCTTAGTTTTTGTTTCCGTTGTTTTTCTTTTCTTTTAGGTTCATTTGTTAATAGTTACGGGTTTTTGTCATTTTAGTGTTCATATTTTTTATCTTCTTTTTCTTAGATAAGTCCCTTTAACATTTCATATAATAAGGGCTTGGTGCTGATGAACTCCTTTAATTTGACCTTATTGGGAAGTACTTTATCTGCCCTTCCATTCTAAATGAAAGCTTTGCTGGATAAAGTAATTTTGGATGTAGGTCCTTGCCTTTCATGACTTTGAATACTTCTTTCCAGCCCCTTCTTGCTTGTGAAGTTTCTTTTGAGAAGTCAGCTGATAGCCTTATGGGAACTCCTTTGTAGGTAACTGTCTCCTTCTCTCTTGCTGCTTGTAGGATCTTCTCTTTGTCTTTGATCTTGGGTAACTTAACGATGATATGCCTTGGTGTGCTCCTCTTTGGGTCCATCTTCTTTTGGACTCTCTGGGCTTCCTGGACTTTCTGGAAGTCTATTTCCTTTGCCAGATGGGGTAAGTTTTCCTTCATTATTTGTTCAAATAAGTTTTCAATTTCTTGCTGTTCCTCTTCTCCTTCTGGCACCCCTATAATTCAGATATTAGAACATTTCAGGTTGTTCCAGAGAATCCTCAGCCTCTCTTCATTTTTTTGGATTTTTGTTTCTTCATTCTGATCCAGTTGGATGTTTATTTCTTCCTTTTGTTCCAAATCATTGCTTTGAATTCTGGTTTCTTTCTTTTCACTGTTGGTTCCCTGAATATTTTGCTTTATTTCATTATGGGTATCTTTCATTTGTTCTTTCATTTTTTGACCAAGCTCAATCAGTTCTGTGAGCATTTTGATTACCAGGGCTTTAACTTCTCCATCAGATAGGCTGGCAATTTCCTCATCTCTTAGTTCTGAGGTTTTGCTGTGTTCTTTAATTTGGGCCCTATTTCTCTGTCTTGGCGTACCTGATAAGTTGTAAGGGGCCTAGCTCGGAAACTTGATGATCAAGAATCTCATGACTGAGAGCCCAAGAGTTTGTCATTCTGAGTCCAAAATTTCAAGATTCTAAGATCCCCAGAGTCTGTGATTCTCTGAGAGTAACTCCCATGACCTGGAGAGCCTAGGATTCTAGACTTCTGTAAATGCTGGTGTTGTAACAGCCCTCCCTCTTATTCCAAGCTCAGTGGTACACCAGTGCTTTTGCACTAACTGTTTCCTCTGCCTGGAACATTCTTCCTGCCTCAGTTGACCTAGCTCAGGTTCTTTGGGAAGCCTCCTTTCATCTTCAGCTCTCCAAGTGGAGAGAAGGCTCGAGGTAGGAAGGGGATTTTTCTCTCCTTGGAACACACATGCAGGGCACTAGATGACCAGTGAGGACCAGCATCAGTCTCGAGGTCCAAATTCTGCTGGCACAGCCCTGAGCATAACACCCCCCTCCCCCATCCCCGCCTGGCCCCAGCAAGAGCTACGGCTCCCACAGGCTGTAAATCAGCTCTGTATTTCTACAAATCACTGCTGCTCAGGCTGTGTGACCGGCAGCCTTAGCCTGTCTGATTCCCGACTCAGTGGGCCCAGTGGGCTTGCACACACGTTTACAGCCCAGCTCGCTGTCGGTGCATGTCAGATCAGGAAGTCTGATGTTTTTCCTTCAGCTCACAGAACACCTTCAGGCAATCTATTCTCAAAGGAAGGACCCCGTGAAGAAGTGGGTGACAAGGCAGAATCCAAGCGCCCTGCTCTTATCCCTTGATTTTATTTCTTTGTCGAAAGATGTCATGTAGAGCAGAGAGAACAGGGCTCAGGGGAGACACAGACCTCATTTTAAGTCCCAGTGCAGCCATTTAGCAGCTGTGTGGCTTAACCTCTCTGAACCTCAGTTTCCTCATCTTTGAGATGGGAAAAATGTTATCTACCTCTTGGGTTGCTGCAGGGTTCTGTGAGATAATGCCTGACAAGTTGTAAGTGCTTAATAGTAGTACCGTTACTACTATTAATAGTCATTCATTAGTCTGAACTTCTTTGTTCCCTTCCTCCCTTTCAAAAGAAGACACTAAGCCTGGGAGCAGGGGCCCCCCATGCTATTTGGGAAAGCCGGAACTGCAGCAAATTACCCTGGGATTTCCCCGGGCACAGAATACCACAGCTCCTTCTCAAGGGCCACTCAAAGCCTGGCTGTTCCATTTTCAACTCCCAACCCCCTTCCTACCCCAATCTGTCAACCATGTATACAGCAATTTCTACGTGTAAGGCACTCCTGAGAGCTTTGTTTTTATTAAGCCATTTATTTATTTATTTATTTATTTTAAAGATTTTATTTATTTTTAGAGAGAGAAGAAGGGAGGGAGAAGGAGCAATGTATGGTTGCCTCTCACATGGCCCTCACTGGGGACCTGGCCTGCAACCCAGGCACGTGCCCCGACTGGGAATCGAACTGGGACCCTCTGGTTCCCAGCCTGCGCTCAATCCACTGAGCTACACCAGCCGGGCTTTATTAAGCCATTTAATCCTCCTAAGAACCCTACTAGGTAAGTCCTACCAGTAACCCATTTTAGAAATGAGGAAATGGAAGCACAAAGAGTTTAAGAAACTTGTCCAAGTTCAAATAATTAGCAAGTGGTAGAGCCAGTATTCCAAGTTTGGCAGTTCGGCCCTAGAGTCCATGTACCTAACACATTTCCTATCTTTGGGACTAAGAGTGGGAGGGTGCATTTAATGAGCATCTCAGAACATCTCAGCAGTCTCACTTTGTGATTTAAAGCAGATTAAAAAATAAAATAAAAGAAGTCTACGCTATATCTGTTCTTATTTACAGTAACACCCATGAGGCAGGGACCTGTTATGTTCTTGGGCCCATTTTCCAAATGGACAAAGTGAGGCTAGGGAGAGGGTGCCAGGGTATTCACATGCCCATTCCCACAGTCACTGTTGAGGTCAGCTCCTGGGTGTGTTAATTCCCAGCACATCCAGCCTGCTCTGTGCATAGCAGAGAAAACTTCCATGGCTTTGGAGGAAGCCCCCAGGTAAAGAGATGCAGAGGTGGGCAATGGGAGGTAAGCTGTACACACCTAAGAGGCAAGGGCAGAGATGTGGCTCAGCACCACCTGCTCTACACAGTCTTGGCCCAGGGGTCTCATGGAGCCTGGCCCACTGCAGGGATACGGTAGGTGTTTGTTTTATTTTAATAAATATGTTTATAAGAGTGAATGAATGAGTAAATGATGTCTCAGCTCAGTGCTTTCGAGTGACCAAGACTTAGACTCTTCCAGGAAGACTCGAGGACTCTTTCTTTTTTCAGTTCCTTTTGCCCTTTGGCCCTATCTCCCTCACTGTGGTGGTCTGTTGAAATGTCCTGCTAAACTGTGAGTTCCTTGGGAGGACATGGGCTCTTCCTACTCCCAGTACTTAGCCTGCTGTTTAATGGAGGGCTGTTGGCTGGCTGGGTAGCACATGGAACAGAAGACCCTGGACTGATGTTTAAGGCTCTCTCTGGAAAATAACCAGAAAACCCCAGGGGTCCTACCATGAAGCCTCACGACTCCCTAGGAATGAAAGAGCCACTCTGTCTGCAGCCTGCTCTCCGAAGTCTCAGCACTGACACGGTTCCTGACACACAGTGGACACATCGTCCCACTCAACCCTTACGGGACCTTGCGAGTTAAACAGTACTGTAGCCATTGTGAACAGAAGGAAACTGAGGTTCAGCAGCACTAAGACTCTTGCTTAAAGCCATACAGCTCATGATGCCAAGGCCCAGACTCAATCCCAGCACCACAACACAGGTCAGAGGATGGGTCTTGCCATCTTTTCTCCTTAAGAGCACTGTTAACCTTTAGAAATTTTGCCTGCTCAGCCCCTCAAGGTTGAATGAAATAAGAATGGGAAAGATGTCATCCTTTCTCCAGCAGCCCTCCTGCTGCCCACTGGGCTTTCTGCTGGTGCCTGCTGCTTCCCGGGGGGCAGCTCAAGCCAAGAGGGCCACGCACCCTTAGCCCACCCATCTCGGCTATGGTGTTTGGAAACATTTAAGTGTTGGGTACTGTACATATGCACCAAGCATTGTGTTAGGGCCTTTGCATGGTTTAGCACAGTAAGTCCTCGCCCTGCCCTAGGAGGGAACTATTATGATCCCCACTTTGTAGCTGAGGAAGGCGACTGAGCTTGCCCAACATCCCACCGCTAGTGGTAAAGCCCTGACCCAAACCACGTCTGTCTGACTCAAGTCCAGCGCCAGCATCCAGTCTACTAGGGCATAGACCTTTCACAGAGTAACGTGGACATGGCGAACTCTGGCTCAAAAGGGAGATATCACGTTGTCTGGACATCTACTCATTGGACAAATATTACCAAGCATGTCTATATGGCAGCTACTGCTCTAGGTGCGGGGTGAGCTCAGGGAGCAAACCAGGCTCCTTTCCCTCAAGGATCTCACAGTCTGGTAGGCGGGACTGGCAATGCATAGATACATAAATGAATGTATTCTATGATGTCAGGCAGTGAGTTTGTGCCACATGGGAAAAGTGAGCACCGAGAGGGGCAGACAGAGATGGGAGAGGGGATGTAGCAGCTGTGGTCTCTAGGCAGGGGTAACATTAATCACAGAGGGGCAGCAATGTCATTTATCCAATATGCAGGAGGAAGTTGCTGGTGTTTGTGAAGCCAGAGTCATGGCTGTGGACGTCAGGAGAAACCATAGCAAAGGGTTAGGCACACGGTCTGGCCTAAGTAAGGAGCCGGGGCACAGGAAAAGGCCCCCACATGAGAAGTGAAGTGAGGTGTTCATTCAGCCTGGCAGGGCACATCCAGACAAACAAGGCAGGCAGCCCCCCTGAAAGGTAGGGTCCGCTCTCAGGAGTCGCTCCATGCCCTCTGGGCCTGGAGATGCTTGGCCTTATCCAGGAAACTAAGCAGAGATGGGGCTGAGTGAAGGGAGGGCTAGCATAGCCCCCCAAGGCAAAGCCGTTTCCATGCATGCTTCAGGTTCTAGTGGGGCTGGGATGGGCTGGGATTGAGGGAGACTCAGATCCAGCCTTGGACTCTGGGTGGGCCATTGCCCACGCTCCTGGCACAGAGCTGTCTGATAAAACTCACTACACGCTTGAGTTGGTTAGGCCTGCACTGGATCCTAAGTGCCACTCAAAACAATCAACTGTTGAAAGCACTGACTTTTTAATTTAAGTTTAGAATGCTAACCTGGGTCTGTTTCTGGGCGCTGCCCCAGACCACATGGGGCTTCTTTGTCCATTCTGCTTGTGCATTTCTCTTCCTCTACAGCTACCAGAGGCCAGGCCTGGGGCTCAGGGATGCGGTGAGAATGCCCCACTAAAGGCAAGCACAGGCGCAGCGCCCACCGGTCAGGAGGCTCCGGACAGGGAGGTGCATCACCTCATGAGGACCTGACCTCTAGAGTCTGAAATCTTTGCAGCTAGCATGCTGCCAACATATTTTTTGCCAGGCCTTTTGGAATTATTGAATTTTTTTTTCAGACCCTTCTATTTCAGCAACATATATCATCAAATTCCTCTAGTGAGACATATTCCAGAAAGCCAAAGAAATATTACTTCCCCGAGAGACATGCCCCCAATATTGAAAACGTTGCTCTCCCTCACTCCGTGGCCCCATCGTGTTTCTTTCATTCGTGTATGCTGAGCACGCGGCGTGTGACAGGCCCGGCGGTCAGTGCTGGGATGCGGAGTAAGTCAGATCCCACCGTGAAGAAGCTCACACTGTGGCAGGAGGGAATAATCAAACAGATCACTTTAGTGCACTAAAGTGTGTGCTAAAAGTGGTTGTCACAAGGTGCCGTGTTACTCTAGTGCGGGATGGGACAAGCTTTACAGGGCGATATTTCGGTTTGTCTCAAGCGGACGGATGGGGAGACTTTGCTAGAAAAATAAAGGGGACAGAAAAAGAGTGTCCAGCTGGAAAAGCATAGGATGCACAAAGGCCACGTGGCATGCATGCGCACCACGTTTTTAGGGAGTGGTAAGTAGCAGGCATGCCCGAGTGTGGGTTTCCGCCAAACATGGGGATGCAGATTAAATGAGGGAAGGGGACGCTGGATATGTGTGTGATGGGCAGATGGCAAAGGGCCTTGAAGGCTGGGCCCCAAAGTATTAGGAGCTGTAAGGAAGCTTTATTTGGAGTCCTCCCACCTAAAGTCTCTTAGACTGAGCCCAAGTGTCAGGAAAGACTTTTTTATTTTTATCAATGCATTAAATTAATAATGTACTGCAGCAGCAAAAGGAGCTGCCCAATTCCAGAAACCTCAGCAAGTGAGGTTTTTGGTTTTTGCTTTTCTCCCCCAAAGAACACAAGGTATGAGTTCCCCACTCAGCTCTAAGCCTCAATCAGGCCCGTCCCGGGTCTTACCATGGGCCAGAGACCAAGGCTGGACATAACAGACACAACACAGAGAGGCCTCTGCCAGGACCATGGAAGCCTTTCCTGACTTTACCTGGCACGTGGTGGCTTCCTTACTCCCCCATAACTTTCAGGTTATGCTCTCACCACAAGCCTGGCCCCCGAGGAGGACCTGACTTGGTACCCAGTCTTTTGATGAGAACTCAGCACATAGAATCAGCTCTAACACATCAACCTGTACAGGTCTCCAGCTTCAGGATCTGGGCTTGTTGTCACCTTTCTCAAGTCATTCATTCACTCATTCAGCATAAACATGGAGGACTTGGTTCCAGACACCCGCCCTCAGCTAAAATCCAGTCCCTGACAAGCTGGGCCTGGCAAGCTCCCGATGTTAGAACTGCGAGTGTACACACGTGTGGTCTCTTGTGTCTATGAGTGGTTTACAACGCTGCTAGCAGGAGAGCTACAGATGAAAACTTGGTCAAAGTGAAGTAATTGTGTGTGACTGGAAGTAGAAAACATGGCCCCAGGGAAAGCAGAACGAAGAGGAGGAGAAGGAACTTAGCCTGTCTGGATAGCTACTGTGTGCCAGGTGCTTCCCCCACATTATTTACTCTTTACTACAACCCCATGAGGTAGACAAACTGGGACCCATAAGCTAGGAGGAAGGGGAGGAGGCAACTTCAGAACCTTGGGGAGCTTTGGGTCTTCCTGCGAGAGGCAACAGACTGCTGGATGTGTATCAGGGGTAAGTGGTCACCACACTTGAAGAGAAGGGGAGGGAACCTGAAAATTCAGCTACTGACAGGGTATCTTCTTACAGGGCAGATGGAACATACAAAAAAAAAAAAAGGAGAAGGGGGAGGGAGGGAGGAGAGTGAAGAAATAAGATAAGGAGCAGAAAGAGGAGGCTGTGGAACACTGGGGAAACGAGAGCGGAAAGCCAGACCTTCCATAGGCACAGCATGTCGACCATCACCCTGACGCAAATGCCAATAAAGAGAGACTCCCCACACTGGTGGGTATAAGGACAGCATTTTCACTTACTGCTGAGGGTCACAGCCAGGTGGGAGAGGCGCCACCTCCCTGGGGTATGGCTGAGCCTTACCCAGCCACAACCTGCTCCTTCCCTCTTGTTAACCCACCTGGGGCTGGACAACGCAGAGAGAAAGAGAGGCACATCTTTAAGGGCTGGGCAGGACACTGAGGAACTGGGATGGCTCAGTGGTACTTCGATTGCTTTTTTCCCACTGACTTTGGAGGAGCAAAGAACTGGCAGGTCATCAGCTGGGTCTGCCAATGGTGTTTATGAGCAGTGCTTGGCTTTCCCGATTCTGGCCTGGAATCCACGAATGCTGGATTGAGAAGGGCAACATTTCTGTGAGGAGAGGAAGAGGGGGGTTGCTTAGAAATTAAGTGATGCCAGAGGAGAAATGTGTATACTGGTTACTATGGAGAGCAGCAGGGATGGCAGAGAAAGAGTGCCTGTGTGGGAAGGGACCATGAGTCAGATGAGGAACTATTGAGGTGGGATTTGAAAACAAACCTTTTCTCCTCCGCAGTCAACTTGGCAACATGGACAGCATGGGTAATGAGCAAGGAGCACTCGAGGCTGGAAGCCAGGCGAGGGGATGATCCCACAGGTACTGCAAAGATCAGCTTGTGACTTGAGCCTGGGGAGCAATGCTGCTGGGGCAGGAAGGCTTACCTTCTGCCCGGAACCACCTAGCCCAAGGGTGAAGTCAAAGGGGGAGAAAAACAGAGGCAAGGGCTCTGGGTCTCTATTCTGCCATTGATGCTCTGACCAGATGGAGCAAGAGGGAGGCGGGGTTTGGCCCTTTGGCCCTGGCAGGGCTGGTGGGGAGGCGGAGGGAGGGCCCTGGCAGCCCAGATGCCAAGGGAAGGCTTCCCACTCAAACCAGAATGTTTGACAAGGTGTAAGCTAACAATTCCTCCCCCCATGGCTAGAGGGAATGATGACGTGGCTGTTGACTGTGTGCATCTTTGAGATCTGAGAGTCTGATGAAACCTACAGGTCTTTCTCCCTGAAAAAATGTATGCACGCAGACAGACACACGCATGCACACAGACACATGCATGCAGACAGACACATGCATGCACACAGACACATGCACGCAGGCAGACACATGCATGCAGACACACACATGCACACAGGCACATGCACACAGACACACACGTGTGCACAGGCACATGCCCGCAGACAGACACATGCATGCACACAGATACGCAAACACACAGGCACCCTTTTGCCGATTCCAGGAGGATTAGGAAGTCCCCAAAGGCCACCCCTGGTTCTTCTAGGTTTCTGTGGACTCTGACTAAAACCCCTTCTTTCTTCAGCCCTGGACCTTTACAGTGATACTTCCCACCTCGCAGATCCCCTCTGGTCTCTGCAGGGCTAACTCCCCGGGTGCAGTTTCTGCTTGACCATCACAGCCTCAGAAAGGCTTTCCCTGACCATCTCATCACCTCGTTCCTCCAATCTACTTCCCTCCGTCCATCCCTACATATTCTATCACCTACCCTGTCTTACTTTCCGACAAGTATTTATAACTATCTAAAATTTGTATTAATCCTTATTTGGTTATTTTGATGTTGTTGTTGGTGCCTGCAGTTAAAATGTATGATCTATGAGTGCTGAAACTGCTTTATACACAGTAGGGGAACAATAAATATTTTAAAAAAACAACTTTGCTATTCTGGGCTTATCAATTCTATCAACTATGAAGAGTTGGTAAAGTGGAATGCTGGGAAATCTTGGGGAAAATGTCTGTATCTTTTCAGTATGCCTGTTAGAGAGAGATCGGCAGCCAGGAATACCCAAAGCCTGGGCTTTAGTACACAGACTTCAAAGAGTAGATGGGAAAGAAAGCTGTGATTCCATGGATTACAGGCTCTGGAAGGAGGCCCTCGGAACAAAATGCTGCTTGTATAACCAGCAATGATCCAAAACAAGGAGAACACAGGACAATATCCAGAAAATCACGCCCTGGGGAACTCTTGAGGGGCTCATGTTTTTAAAAGGTCATGTAGAGGAAACAGAAAGGAGATTCAAAATTTCAGTTGATTGGAATCTGTAAGAACAGAATTAAGAAGGGGAGTAAGCCAATGGCATGTTATATGAGATACCCAAGAGAAAGCCCTGCTCCTTCGCCTCCGTTCTGCAGTTACTGTCTCTATGCCCACGAGAATAATGCTTGATTTGAAGGGAAGAGGAAAGAAATTAACATTTAGTAAATAACTGCTATGTTCCCACACTAAAGTGCTGCACACATTATAGGCATTATTTAATCTTCACAACAACCCTGAGAGGAGCTATTGGTATTTGCGTTTTAGAGATGAGGAAACTGAGGGGTTAAGCAACATGTCCAAGATTGCATACTTAATAAGCAGCAGAGGCTGGATTCAAATCTTCAAAGTAAGCTCCTTTTAGGCCCTCTGCTGTCTCTCTCGAAATCTTAAGAGGTCAGGGGACGAAGCCCTAACCTGGGCATGGCCACCTTGTGCCAGCTCTGCCTGAACTCACTGGGCAGAGGGTTGAAGGGGAGGAAGGAAGAAGCAATCACTGCAGGAAACTCTGACTGTGGGCCAGTAAGCATGTTCTAAGCACTTTACACAACTAACTCATTTGCTCCTCACGGCAAGCTTATAGGAAAGTTTGTTTTAAATTAGTCTCCCTATTTTAAAGTGCAGAGGCATCGGGGTTGAGCGAGCTTCTAGCTTCTAGCTGGCAGAATCAGGATTTGAACCCAGTGAGTCAGGTTTCAGTCCTGGGTATTTAATCACTTTGATAAAAATGAACATGAAGAGAGTGCTTGTCTGTTCCCAGGAAGATCTAGTCACCTGGCTCAGAAGACCACATCTCGGGACACTGAGACCCACTGGCGATAATATCTCTAAACTGATACGGGTAAGAAAGGGGCTGGAAAACCAGATGCACACATGGCGTTTCGACCCAAGAAAAGGGAAAGGACTATGCACATTACAAGCAAAACGGAATTTAGTATCGCACACAGGCAACAATTCTCTTTTAAGAGAGAAAGGAAGATGACCCAGGCACATAAAACCAGCCCGAGCAAATATCCTGAAAATGGAAAGAGGATGGTACTTAAGGTTGGCCAAAGCTGCCGGCGCCAGGGCAGAGGGCGCTGCAGTGGAGAGGAGTGAGGTGGCGTGAGAAGGAGGGTGGGCGAACCCTGAAAAAGGGTCCCCCCGTACACCACGTTTAAGTGACCTGCTCCTAATGAACAGAATATGGCAGAAGTGGAAGTGGGTCATTTCTGGGGCTCAGTCATAAGAAACACCCCAGCTTAGTCATTCTCCATCGGATCACTCACTCTGCGGGGAGCCAGCTGCCGTGTCCTGAGGAGAGACCCAGGCAAGCCCTCCAGCCCCAGTCAAGCCTCAGCCAACACCTTAACTATAGCCTCCTGATTGGGAACCATCCAGCTAAAACACTCTGAATTCCCGACCCTCAAAGACTGTGCGAGATAGTAAATATTTGTTGTTTTAGCCTGCTAGAGTTGGGGTAATTTGTCACACAGCAATAGATAACTAACACAATGATCATTAGACAAAGTCTCCTTTCATATCCTTCAGGAAGGTTGTAAACTCAAAACATGCATGAGGAATCAAAGAGCGTAGTGAGCCCCAGAGAACACGCCTGTCTAACCAAGGTGCCTGCCACTCAGTGCCAGCTGCTTAGCAGTAAGGACTTCTCAAGAGAAGCCAGAAATCTGGACAGCTTGGTGAGAAATTTGATTTTTACTATGAGTTTAAATTTTTAGAAATACCATGCTGACCAAATGAAACAATTTGCCAGAAAACCACTACTTTGAAACATACGGACTGGAAGCTTGAAAGAGCTGAACTGGATGCTTACATATTCAGTGAAACAGCCACTAATTGAATGACTGTGTCCAAAGTGATTGATCTGTGGTTCCACATCAACATAAAAGGTGTTTCTGGCAGCAGCAGGCAAAAAGCTCTGTCTTTAATTCCCTCCCAGATATATATTTTTTTCTTGGTAGCTTAGACAAAAATAGAAAAGGAATACTTATCAACATTTATAACTTATAAGATGGTGAGGGGAACGGTAATAGATCAAAGAAAAAAAGTTTAATAGGAGGAAATGAGGCATCAAATCTAACAAGATGGACTTTGACAGAAATGAAATTAGGAGCTGTGTACCTGTGCCCCAAACTCCAGTGCCCAAAATAGACAGCAGGGGCCAAAATCTGTGTATTGGTCCTGAGGCAGCTCATATGGGAAGGCGTAAGTTAGATATGCCCATTGGCCTTGGGTGGGTGTGGTAGGTCCCAGAAGCAGAGAGGAAGAAGAAGATGGACCAGACATATAGTCTCAGGGGAGCCCGACAATAGGTAGAGGGCTGGAGGTCCCAGTCAGTGGTCAGCATGAGGTTGCAGGGGGCACCTAGGGTAGGTATGGCATGGATCCCATTCCAGGTGATGGACAGCCAATGACAGTTGAAGACTCAGAGGACGGACTCTCCAGCAGAGAACATGGCCCATCTACCTGGACAGGGATCAGGGGCTTGGTCACATGGGAAAACAAGAACTCAGTTTCAACTCAGTTACAAAGGCCAGCATTCAAAAAACAAGTTGGAAGCACTTGCCACTGTCATCCTCTAACTGTTGCCAGCGCCTTGCTTCATTAAGATGCACTGGGAGGGAAGGAAGAGGGGGAGTCCAGATGAGGGCCACGATGATGGGTACCTGGAAGCCAGCTGGGGATTCGCTGCATTTGGTACCCAGCAGAGTTCTCAGACTTCAGCATTGGATCCCATTCCCACTCATAAATGTACTTCTAAACCTGGCTTTAATGTCACCAGGAAAATCTGCACTGTCGCGTGACTAATCCTGACTTGACTCAAGTGGCTGGATGGTCATGGATGGAACAGGTCTCCCGCACCTGTTCAATTTCTTGCCAGTTCCTTTCTATTGGAACCATGTTATGAGTATACACCACTGAGTCTAAAACCTTTAATCTTCCCTAAACGCAGGACAAAACTGGCTCCAGTGCCTGCAGCTGGGCTAAGCGCCCCACTCTTCAATGGTTGAAGGTAGGCTGGGGCAGGAACTCAGGCAGTTCTTGGATACAGGACACAGGAAGGCAGAAGTGAGCTGAACCCAGAGGGAATGGCGGAAGTCCAATCACGGAAGATGCCAACAAGAGGCTGAGCTGCCTGGCTTTAAGCTGTCACATAATAGGAAGTTATAGAACAGTTCTGAACAGGGGCATAATGTGATCAGAGATTTGGCAAGGGCCTTCCAGCAATGAGGTGTATTCTAGGAAATGGGGAGACACAGGTTGAAAGGGGGAAGCTGCCTTCATCTTAGAGATGATCAGCAAGGGCCCCAGAATTCCCACAAACCAAAGCTTTCAGGCCACTTACAGTAATCACAGCACACTTAAGCCCCTTCTTCACTTGTGCCGCTCTGACTCCTAATTTCAACTCTCAGGAAGTCCTCCCTTCTGTGCTGAGCCTGTAAAGACTGGGCTGGATGCTTTTCCCCTGAAGCCCAGTGTTAATAGACCTTCTCCCTCAGTAGATGGTAAGTTCCTCGACAGCTGTGCCCACCACGGCTTGCTCAGTGATAGCTCCGGTGCCCTGCACAGAAATTTGCATAGAGAATGGAATCCAGAAAGGCTTTTTGAAAAGAAAAACAAATGGTTCGCTCCTGGCTATAGGAGGTGCGGGGGAGGGGGAGTGCACCCAATTAGATGAATATTTTCTGCTGCTTCTATCAAAACACTTAAGGGATCACTTGTAGGATTGGTGAGTTCTCTACATTCCTCCATGGAGCCAGATTAACATCCACACCCACAACTCTTAAAATTAAGTGTGTGGGAAATAAATAGTAGGGCAAACTGATCTGGGTCCCTAAAAAATCTACCTGGCCCACTGCAGGTCTCCAAACCCCTTATGGTCAGGGAAATTGGTGCTTCTGGGTCCTCTGCCATCCAGAGGAAAGTTAGGAAATCATGATGTGTTTGACCTCAGAGACTCCAGGCCTGGGAGCTCAGAGTATAGAAAACTTAACTCCTTTCCTAAGTAAGAAACAAAAAAAAAATAAACACACAAACTGGATCAACCTCCTGAATGTGGCAAATAAATGTGCTCCTTCCTGCTTTTGAGGGGAGCAAAGTGAAGACTTAGGCTACAGTGTGCACTCCCTGAAGGACTTCCCTGCTGAGGGGCCTGCTCAAGCTGCCCTTGGGCCAGCACCCTGCTGGAGGATCAGGCCCCAGATCCAGCTGCTCTGGCTCTTGTAATGTTGGAGGAGGCTGAGCATGGCCTCTCTGGGCTCCCCTCAGACATTCTGGGCACAAAAAACATGTAGGAATAAAAATCCTGGGGTCCCTCCACTAGGTAATAGCTCCTTCTGTTATTCTGAGCAAACATATTACTTTTACATGTTTACTATCACCATTTAAAGTAGTAGACAAGATGCTCTGGCTGGTGTGGCTCAGTTGGTTAGAGCATCGTCCTGTGGACTGAAAGGCTGGAAGTTCAATTCCTGGTCAGGGCATACGCCTAGGCTATAGGTTTAATCTCTAGGTGGGTGCGTACAAGAAGCAATCAATTGGCATTTCTCCCCCTGCTCTCTCTATCTCTCTCTCTTTATTGAGAATAAAGCCCTCTTTAGTCTCAAGAATAGTTAGTTGTTGGGAGTTCCCTGAGCTATTGATATTTACCTCTACTGTAGCACTTAACAGTGAGAGACATGCCTGTTTATCTGTTGCCTGTCTCCCGTGCGGCTGGGAGCTCCTTGAGACCAGGGACGGTGGCTCTGCAGTGCTTAGAGCAGCGCCTGGCATATATAGTAGGCACTGCATGCCGGGCACTGGTCTCCCTCCCTCCCTCCCTCCCTTCCCTCTCCTCTCTCTAAAATTAATAAGCATGCCCTCAGGTGACGATTTCAAAAATAAGAAAAATAACAAGAGAGAGGCCAGGTTGCTTTGCATACAGGAGAAAAAGCACATTCAGCAAATTCTTATTGAGGACCATATATGCCAGGGATGA
The DNA here is from genome assembly GCA_004026765.1 of Micronycteris hirsuta. Lineage (NCBI taxonomy): Eukaryota > Metazoa > Chordata > Mammalia > Chiroptera > Phyllostomidae > Micronycteris > Micronycteris hirsuta. Next base: position 94,276 of record PVJI01001557.1, on the reverse strand, counting down.
AGAGAGGTTTGCCAGATGAATAAGGTGAGAATATCCTCCTAGTTATAGCAACAGCAGGCACCAAAGCCAGAAGCTATGCAATGAGTTTATATATTGAGCAAATTAAAAGTAATAGCAGGTGGCAAGCACAGAATTCCCCATGTAGAAGAGAATGAGGCTGAAAGGCTGGGAAGCAAACAGTGGGGCGACAGAAGAACCACGCCATCATGGTTTATTTTATATCGCCTTGGGAATGCTACCTACCCTTCAGTGTGTTCATAGAATGGGGATTGTCTTTAAATGATCCAGCCCAGTGGAATCAGATTTCTTTCCCCTTCATCTATGAAATGTAAGCAACATATTCAGTATCCTCATAAAAAATAACTGTTGTCATTCGGGGCACAGACATGTTTTAATCCATGATAACAGTTTGTTTTGAATCGTACACTGCTTGTATCTTACTGAACCAGGCTTTGATGGTAGGCAGCTTCCTCTGATTGGCAGCTAGGCTGAGCAGAACTTCACAGCAGTGGGAAGCAAAATAATGAGCTCCTTTTGTCAAGGTGCCCATCGGCCTGTGCTCAGTACGTGGAGCTATGTGAGAGCGAGGACAGCAGCCACAGTTCTTGCTGAGAAGGATATCACGTGGCACTATCTCAGGGCCTAAGTCCTCCCCTTCATGGATACGCCAGCACCCCAAACACTCTTTGGGGAACTTAGTGTCAGTCTTTTTCCATGGTGCAGTGCGACATCCCGATGCACGTGTTACAGCTGCAGGCAGGACCAGCGGCTGAGGGAGGGAAACGGGGAGATATGAAGGCCCGTGGCAGTGCTGTTACCACCTGACAAGGAGCCTCGGGTGTCCCTGTGGGCCCTGGGGATGGTGTGTTGCTCATTTCTCTTTGGAAGTAGCGCAGCTCTGGGAGGTGGGTGCTTCTCTCTTTCCTGCTTCAAGCATTGCCCTGACGAAAATGATCCTCAGAGCCAGGAAAGAAAAGTGGTCATTTAGGGAAAACCATGCTCTCCTTAGGGCAGAAGGGTTAACAATGCTCAAACACAGTGTGGAGGAGAGAGTAGGATATAAGGCAAGAAGTAGATGCCTAGATGGCAGGGAAGTAGGACCTGTAATCAAGCACTTGACCTTGAGTCCTAGACTCACATTTCTGATATGTGGTTTCTGCTTTGCTTGATTACCTCCTGTCGTGAGGAACTCAGTATCTCACTAAGTAGCTCATTCTCCTGTTCAACAGGTCTAGCTAAAAGAAATTTCTTCTCAAGGAGAGAAGAAATTTGCCTTGTTGTCACTTCTACCCATTGGCCCTAAGCTTTGCCCTGGTAACTCTGCTACAAACCAGACCTTTTGAATTGTGAAGATGCTTTGGGACATTCTGGGTCTTTCCTTCTGGAAGCAGAATACTGTCGAGTCTTTCAACTACCCTTATGTGTCACTCCTTGTCACTGAGAGAGCAGAACACATTTTTCTCCCGCTGGATTTCCTCTTCCTAGAAATCCCCAAGCGGGGTCTTAATCCAGGGCTGTACCCCCTCCTTCCATTGCCCTCTGCCAAGGTAGAGAAAGCCTTGCTCCAGGCTAGGGCCCAGCACCTGGGGTAGACGGCCTTCCCAGCAGCCTCTTCTCACTCTGAGCAGTGTCTGTGGTCATTTCTCAGCCGTGCTATGCACTCTGCTGACTGCTGTGCCTCCTATCACCCCAGCCGAACGTGGGAGAGCACTGATGTCCCGTGGCCTGCGGGGCCACTGCTCTCACGCTGCTGAAGAGGGCGAGGTTGCTCACGATGCTGCAGTCAGTGGCTGTGGATGGTGCGGAGAGAACTCCACCCTGCGGCCAGCAGCTCTACCTCCTGCTCCCAAGAAGGGTAGGGGACTTTGGTCCTTGACCCCAGGGCCCTGATCCCAGGGAGTGATGTGCAATGGGCAGGGTTCAGGAAACTACATGCAGAGTCACTTCTGGGCAGCCTGGCTATTCCAAGGATCCTGTGCCCAGAGACGTCAGGCAAATGATGAGAGGACGCCCTGCCACATGCCTGGCAGCAGGAGGAGAGTGCCCCCATTTCTCATGGGCTCCTTACAAGATGGGTTTTTTGTTTGAAAAGGACTGTCAAGGAGGAGTGCACACATGCATAACATGGAGCCAATTATCTCTGCTCCAGGAAATGGGGATGGCGTCGATCGCTGGATTCCCCAGGGGAACCCTCAGCATCAGTGCCCATGCCACCGCCCCCCCCCCAGCACCATCCATCTGCGGATGGGCAAGACAAGAGCCTGTATTAGCGGGATTCAGCTCAGCTGCTTTTATTCTTGTGCCTTCCCTCAGGGAAGAGCTAATGCCCCCAAAACATGGGAAGGCAGGAGGGACAGGAGCACTCAAATGTTGGTATGACCCCCGGGCGCTGAGGGAGTTAAGGTTCAAACAGCCCCCAGGGAAGTGGGCCAAACATTTGGTGTTAGAAGCCTAAGGGGAATCTGACCATCTGGAAATATGGCACCCCCCAAACCTAACCCAGATCTCAATCTCTACCACCCACAACCATATTCCCATTCAAGAGTGCCTCTGCCTTATCTTAGCTCTAATCTCAACCTAACTCTGACTTCACCTTGACTTTGATCCCCCCTTGAGCACAACCATCCCCCCCCACCCCAACCCCACCCTGACCCTGACCACACCCTGGTGACTCCACCAGCCAGGACTTGAGCACCACTCTGGCCTCAACTGGAACATCCAGCCTAATCCAGCCCTCGGCAGACCCTGACTGAGGCCTGCTGCAGAAGGCAGAGGGTGGGAGCGGCCCCACCTGTAGCTGTGAAACAGACTCTAAGCCACAGAACTGCTTTGCCGTGATGTGTTTCTCCTTCCCACCCCTGCCCTCCCCATACCAGTACGCTTCACGTGGTCCAGACGCCTTCTGCTTCCTTGAAGAGGTTTGAACAAGTAAAGGTCTGACGTGGTCACGTATTGCTTTTGTGTCCTCAGCCATGGGACTCGGCTACAGGTACTGGTCCTGACTCTTATTTCCCTCCTGCTGTGTGATGGGTTCTAGGGGGCAGGGCAAGGTGAACGCGGGAAACCATCTCCTCTTCCCTTCCCTCCCTTTGTCTTAGTGTTCTAGGCCGTGAAGGCGACATGGGAGGAAATCACTGTATCAGTATTTAAAAATCATTTGGTTTTGCTCCAATTGTATTTAAAACATTCTTAAGATAAAACTAAGACTATGGTTATTTTCCTAGCAGAGGCCAGTTAAATAATTTTAAAGTGAATTTGATATGGCTAGGCTTTGGAAGGAGCAAGGTGAGAGCAGGGAGGGTGAGGCAGGTCTTTGCTGGCTGGGGGGTGCGGGGCTCTGGGGCACGTGACGCCTTGGCACGGGGCTTCTTCCTCCTCAGCCACGGAAGCAGGAGGACTCTTTGTTAGGGGTCGAGTCTCCCAGGTCTGCAGAATAGGAAAGTATACTGTTTCCTCCTTAGGAAAACCGGGAGAAACACTGAATGAAGACCGCAAGTGGAAGCCCTCTGCAGGTTCCTTTGACCCTATCTATGAGCTGGAAAATGTCTTTTCAATGCCTAGCAGCTATCAGAGTGGGGAGAGAAAGTTAATGTTTCCCATGAGTGGAAAAGTCAAGATTCATCAAGCAGTGATGGATAAGAGTTCTACTTCGTAAGGAAGAAATATGACTTTTACCTAAGTGGGTATGGTTTGGACTCCTGCATATCTGTCTCTCTCTAGGCAGGCAGCTTTACTGATGCACTCATCCTCACCTGATTTTTAGCTGCTTCGGTGTGGGGCTTTACAATGAGAAGGGTATCAATAGTCCTGCTGGAGGAGAAGCCTAGAGATTTGTATTGGAGAGATTTGAAAGCCCCAGTGAGCCATGAGCAGAGAAAGCATTTCCCAGTGTGTCTCCCTATTGCAAACTTCCTATTGTGAATAACTCTGTAACTTATGTTGTCATTTTAATAAAAATTGCATCCATTAGAGAAATAAATTGGTCATTGAATTTTAAAATAATGGTCACTATTTAGTGAGTACCTACTATGGACCAAGCATGTAGATTGGGATTAATAGCTGCTGGGACTGTTGTAAAAAAAAAAAAAGAAAATCCTTCATTAAGTGGGAGGATAATCATCGTGATGCTTGCGGCTTCCAACATCAGAATCTACCATAATAACTCAGCGATTTACTGTACCTTTTCTGATTTCCCATGTCTGGGGACAACCATTAAATTGCAGGTAAAGATTTTGATAATTCTGTCTCCATAGGGCTAGCTTTTTATTTTAAGTACACTAAGCTGGTAAACATCAAAAAAAACACTGGTATTTCCTGTCCCGTTTCTTTCTCCAAGTCACTTACAAAAACGGTCCAATATCTATGTGTTATTTCAATCATGTCAGAAGGAGAGGGTGTTTCCAGGGTCCACGGTAGTGCAATAAAGGCAAAACTGGATGTGAGGGGGCCATAGAGTTATGAGTCAAAATGTCATAAAAGTCGGGGCTGGATATGAAAATAATTTCAGAATATGACCAAAGCCATGTTCTAGAATTACAACCATCAAAACAAATCTGAAAACCAGAATTCCTGGAGAAAGCCCAAGATAAACCCAGCAGAAGAGAAAGGACACGAGAGCTCTGAGACACAGTCCGGTCATCTCCTTGACCAGTGGGTGTTCCCACCATTTCCTTTGTTAAAGCGCAGGGCCTCGTTGCCATGGGTCCTTTCCAGCGGCACACACCCAGGATGAGTATTATTCGTGGGGACTGGTGCTGATGGGAGTCCTGGGGCCAGGCTGAACCGGGAGGGGCACTTACCTAGGATGGCCTCCAATAGCATCGCTGGGGAAAGACTCCTAATCAGAGTCAAGGAGGGAGGCAAGCTCGTGCCAAGGTGCAGAGCCTACATGGATGTGAGCCAACAGATTCTCAAACCTGGGGGTGGGGAACAGGCTGCTCGTATAACGGACTGAGGTAAGGTGCTTGGGCCAAGGCAGCAAAGGGAAAGACTGCGGAGGATGGTAGTTCGTAGGACTGGCTGTGGACTGCAGGGGATGGCTTTAAGCACTGCTGTTCAGCCCCTCTTTGCAACTGTTTGGCTTTCTGACAGACCAAGCAAAGGGCTGGAGCAGAATAGCTAAAAGCGGCCTCCACGTAGATGAGCACCACGTAGATGAGCACATTGTCCCCTGAGGAAACAGGCCAGGCAACTCCTGCAATGGAAAGGCAATTAGGGAAGCTGCCTCCTCCTGAGGGAGTTGCCACCCCTGAGACATAACCTGCATCCCTTAAGCACACACATCTCTGCTCTGCAGAATCAGAGATAAATAGCAAAGGCTGCTGAGCTCCAGCTCCATTTATTATTATTCAGAAATAGCACTGGGGAGCTTCCTCAGAGTCAGCTGCACGAAGTAGTCAGCAATGACTCAGTCAGAGAATGCTGTGGGACAAGGGAAGTGTATAGCTTCATTTGGCCACTGAACTTAATAAACCTAAGGGGAGGGCATAGTGGACAGAGGAACGTGTCCAAACAAAGGTTTACTAGGCTAAAGGGGAAAGGATCAAATCCCCCAGGAATGTGAGCTCCATGAGTGAAAAGTTGGAAGCCACCAGAGAAGAGAGAGAAGGGCAGGTGGAAATTCCCAACCACCCATTAGAGGCACTGAGTGGAGGCCTCACCCTCGACCATTCACAACTTGAACAAGGGGGTCCTGTGGGACACACTGTATCTAACACATGGCCCTTTCCCTAAAAAATTTACAATACAGCTAGCTTGAGAAGATATACAAAGAATACCCAGAGAATTTGACAAAGAACTAAGAAGTATATATCTACTATATGGCCCAGGGGAAAGTTCCCCTCAATGGACAGATCATAGAACCTCCAAGTCCTATGTGGAGAAGGCTCTGGAAGGAGTTGCTCCAGATGGGAGAAGGCATATGTACAATAATTCGGACTCTCCTTTTGAGAGTTGCTATCTCTGTGGGGTCAATTATTGTGATTCCTACTCTCCCTGTTAAACAAATGTTTCTTCAATAAATAAAAATAGCTTATTCCTTCATACTGTTAGTGGCTGGAGAGACACCCTGGTTCTATTCCTGGGCACGATGGAGGGGGTCTAATTTTGCTATGTCTAGCACTGATCTGATGTGCTAAAAATCAGATTAGCCATTGGCTGGCTACGACATGCAGCTGACTCTGAGAAAGCTCCCCAGTGCTATTTCTGAATAAAAATAAATGGAGCTGGAGCTCAGCGGCCTTTGCTATTTATCTCTGGTTCTGCAGAGCAGAAATGTGTGTGCTTAAGGGATGCAGGTTATATCTCAAGGGTGGTGACTCTCTCAGGAGAAGGCAGCTTCCCTAATTGCCTCTTCATTTGGCTAATGGACCAAAACTGGTTTGCCTGGCTTCTTGAGCCCCCGTCCTCATCCACGGACCCTGAGCTCCTTGAGGACAAGGGCTGAGTATATGTAACCAAGAACGTGGCAGCGTCTGCGTTACAGGAGTGCCATGTGAAGGAGCTACCTGATTTTGGTCAGGTACAAGCTGGATTCGAAGACTGTTCTCAAGGCAGACACAGAACCCACAGGGTCAAAACAGCTATGTCCCACAGACAGGTGTGCGTCCTAGTCCCCTGGTCTGCCATTTCTGACCTGGTGAGGAAGCACTAAGGTGTCAATATGGATTTTTAGAGGGAAGACATCTTTAATTAAAAACAGTCCAGTTACCAACCACAGACTGAAGGTGAAATCAGTATTTTCTTCCAAATGCTACCGATAGACCTTTCTCCCGCTGAGACACAGGTAGCAAGGCTCGCAGCTCTCTGCGCCTGCCCACCCTTCTAGCTGCTGGCTTGTTGGGGGGAGCCCCACACCCTTCTCCTGAGCTCAGGGTCAGTAGGGAAGAGGGCTTAATCTGCCCCTAATTCCTATAGCCCGAGCTCCCCACAGGCAGTCTATAACCCCTGACCCAGAGGGCAGGCTCAGTGGGGGCCATGGAGCCGGAACAGCCCCTGTTTTCCACATGGTCTGGTCTGGCTAATGGGCAAAGCCTGGAAAAAGCTCAGGGCATTGCCTGGCCACAGTCCTGGGCCTCATCAGCACACTAGCTCCACCTTGGCCTGGCCTTTAGGTGCTGGGCAAGGTCCTCTGGGAGAATCCAGCCCGCAGAGAGAGGATCCATGGGTAGATCCCATCCCCAGAGACTTCTTTTCTTCTCTGTCAAGTCCCACCCCAGCTCTGTCCTCCCCCATCACCTGGGGCAGCGCCATACAGGAATCTCAGATCTCACCACACCCTGCATTTTATTCAGCACTGACCTGGCTTCTGGCGCTGTCCCTAACTCACTGTGTGACCTTGAACAGGGCACTTCCATTCTGAGGGCTTCAGTTCCTCATCTGAAAAATAAGGGGACTGAACTAAGTTCTGGTGTCCCCCTGCTCTGTTCGTCTCTGGTGGCTGGCTCCTGATGAACATTTTCTCTTTCTTTGTTTAAGGGCCTCTCTATTCCTCCTGCAAACAGAGACTAAACACACACCGACAAGGACACAACTAACCCTTAAATGCCACCAGAGCAATTAGAGGTTGAACTCTTAACAGCTCTACGCTGAGAAGGCTACACCCTGCGGCGCTGCTAGCTAAGATAGTACGTGGTGCGGCCCTGCATCCTCCGTCCGCTCCCCACCATTCTCTGCCCAGTCTGTGCCCCAGGAGGCTGACCCGTGGGGAAGGCATCAACAGGCAACCTTGCCCTGACAGCAGGAAACCAGAGGGAAGGGGCCCATTTCCCCAGCACCTCCCTCTGGGGTCCACAGGCACCAAAAGGCCGGCTACTGTCAGGGTCCCATCAGTTCCACTGGGTTCCAGTTCCCTGATATCTTCTGCCCCTAGGGGCCTGCGGTGGGAATAATCCCTGCTGTTTCCAGCCACAGGGTCTTACGCTATCCCTGTGGCTTCTTTACACTCTGCTTACGCTTCTGTAAATAGTCTCTATTATTAGACTCTCCTCAAATTATCCAGTTTGAGAGTGCCCCCTGCTTCCTGCCAGGCCCCTGCCTTCTGGTCCTCCAGTCGGGGACTGAAGGTCCATATGGAAAATGGGAAGATAGAGGAGTGAGTGAAGAAGTGGACCGGGGGAAGCCCTGCGTTACATTTTTACCTTCACTGTACTCAAGCAGTGAAGGCCACACATGAGATAAAGAGACCACGAGTGGTGTTTTTACATATCTTCAAAGAGTAATCACTGGCACTGCATAATGAATTTCCATCTAAACATTTGTTTGCTAAAATCTTTTCCTCTCACTTGCAGTTTCTTTTTTTAAATAATATTTTAGAGTTTTTTTTAAAAAAGATTTTATTTATTTATTTTTAGACAGAGGGGAAGGGAGGGAGAGAGGGAGAGAAACATCCATGTGTGGTTGCCTTTCGCGCGCCCCCCTACTGGGGACCTGGCCTACAACCTGGGCAGGTGCCCTGACTGGGAATCGAAATGGTGACCCTTTGGTTTGCAGGTCAGAGCTCAATCCACTGAGCCACATCAGCCGGGGCCCCCCCCCAGTTTTTAGCGGAATACATGAAAGTCTGTTTTGCTTTGTGGCAGAGAATATGCACACCGCACGGCATTTCCCCCGAGTCTGGAGTTCCCGTTCAATGATCACTAACTGTCTAACTGTACGGCTCAGAGCTGGTGGCTCCTACCTCCTGCCTTACATGGCTGCAGAAAGGCAGCAGCACTTGAAGGTTCAGGTAAAAGGCCTCAGCACCCATCATTTATCTCAGTCTATTCCCCGTTACTGAGCTGGTCTATATTCTCAGACCCTCCCCAGTATACTCAACAGTTAATTGAAAAACAAAATTTAAGAAAAAAATTTAAATGAAGGAATATCTAAAAAAAAGAAAAAGAGTCCTGTAGCCATCGCTGTCCAGGAAAGCTTCCTGTCGGGACACGTGGAGACAGCAGAGCCCTCCGGGTGGCTTGGTCTATTCCTCTCACAAGAGCACAAATGTCCTGGAGAGCCGTGTCTTTTTTTCTTTTTTTGCCCAGGTTTCCTTCATCTATCCCAAGGTCATGTTGCCAAAACCTCATCACCCACTCTGTCTGTTGGCTTATCTCCCTTTTCCTTGTCCCAACTTCTAATTCCTTCTTTCATTTTTTCTGGTATCTACCCACAGGAAGTGACTAAAATGTACTAGAAGTGAAATCCCCACAATAGAAGGAAAGGCTAACAGAAATAAACCCTTGCTTAGTTGAATTTCATGGAAGACACATTTTTGCTTTTCATTTTTAGTCCCCGCTGAATCTAACACAGCTCTGGGCTCGCACAGGAGCTCAGTTCGTTCCAACCGAGACACTGACCGACAGGGTGACCACCCGTCCTCGTTTGCTCAGGGGGCTCTGGTTTAGCCTGGAAATTCCTGTGGTCCTGACACAGTGGGAGGGCTGGGTGCCCATCTCTAGCAAACTTCTTAACCACTTGGCCTGGTGCTGCTGCCTTATTTCACACATTTCAGAAGTCTTAGACCATGTTCTCTAAAAGCAGAGCCTCAGATGGGGATTCTTGGGAGTGGGGTTTAACTGAGACAGGGCTCATGATTACCTCCTTTAAGAGAGTGGAGGGGAGCAGGTTAGGGCAGGGGATGAAGCTGGGCAAAGATCTGACTTCAGCTGCAGCCGAGGCTCAGTGCTCCCACAGGAAGCTCTGGAGCATGAATGGCACCTCAGGGTTATCTATCCCATTTGAGGCAAGGGGTAGGGTTTTAGACATCCTTAAAAATCAGGCACTAGTTCTGGGCCATCTCAAGAAGAAGACTCTCCCAGGCATTTCTAGGCCAGGCAGCTCTCCACAGAGGGCAAGTTCAAGGAGAACGATGCAACTCTGAGCTGCTGGCCACCACCACTCACAGAACCTGGGGGATAGGAGAACTGGCTGGGAAAGGGACCTGGGTGGGCACCAACAGTGTGCACAACACCAACCAAGGCCCCAGCCCGCCACCTGAGGAGCCGAAGGAGCGCCCTCAGCCCCGGTTGCCAGTCATGCAGCAGCTTCCTCCCACTTCCCTGAAGCAGACTCAGACCCTGCAAGTGTGGTTCTACCTCAGTTTTCTCATTTGCGTTCTTAGAATTTACCTGAGACACTTCTTGGCTAGGGCCTGACCCTCCACTAGAATTTGCCAGTTTCCCCCAAACACTGCACCTTACCCTTGATCTCCCAGACAAGGATGGGCTTGTGCTTCAAAACTGCTGAAGCTGTGGCTCTCTGGTCCCTACCCCTGCCCGGTAATTCTCTATAATCCCAAGCCACAGCTTCCTGCTGGACAGACACAAGACGGAAGCGAGCCCCATGTCTCAAAGCACTGCGGGCTCTGCCTGTAAGCACTAGGTCAACCTCAGGGGACAGGAGACACTCTAACCCTGGTCTTGCTTAACCTGGGGGATAGCTTCAGCCTGCTTCACAGATTCCAGCATGCCTTGGCCTATGAAGATTTGGGTGGAGCCAATACTGGGCTTTTTAAAATACAGTTTTTAAAAGTATTCAAAACACATGCCTCATGGCCCTTGTGGGAGATGCGGTGGCCCACCCATATCCTTGCAGCCTCACTCTTCCAGCGCTCCTGTCTCCCCCACCACGGTTCAGCGCCGGCACGCTTGTCCACGAGCTTCATCCAAAGCCAGAGAAGACTGCTCTGTCCCAACACGCGGAGGGCGGAAAAGCTACAAATGAACACCCTTTGAGCACTGCCCTGAACAAACCACTGAAGGGAGCTGGCATATAAACGCCCCAGCTCCTGCACCTCTCAGGGATGATCATTCCAGGGCATGTTTTACACCATTGCCCAGTGTTTCCCTGTAGGATTATGTTCCACCGCCCTGCAGTGGTGCCTGACTTGATAACATATTCTTATTGGCTGCTTCCCTTCCTTATCTTAATGCCCACACTAATGGCATTTCTCAAACTTCCTAAAGAAACTACTTGCTGTTGAATCCGTGTCTCAGGGACTACTCCCGGGGGAACAGCCCCTCCAAGGCACAGTGGAGAAGCCGGAACCGGACCTGTCACATGTGGCCTAAGGCTTCAGTCGGGAGCCGCCACATCCCCGAGCCCAAGCATCGGATTCCTGTGGGAGCTCTTTCCACAGCAGCCTCTGCTGCACTGGGCGGCCCTGGAGAAGGAAGAGGCAGCCTGGCCAAACATTGTCTCAGAATTGCAGGCACCCCATTAGGATTCAGAGGTACTCTCCACTTTCTCTAGAGGCCATTGGATCCTGTGAGGTGATTTTAATCAGGGACTTGATCATCCTACAGACAATTCCTTGCTCACGCTCATTCTTCCCATGCTCCCTTAGGCCTCTTAACATTAGACTGCAAGTTCAGGTTTATGTAATGTGGTGCTTGACGTACCTAACCACTGGCCCAGAACAATTGAACTAGCTCACTGGGGTGTCAGCTTCACACCAGAGCCTCTCCATCCCACTCTGGGTGTGGCGTGGCTGCACCCAGGGCTCAGCACAGGAACAGGAGGGTCCAGGAAGAGCGACTACTTCAGAGGCCCAGGCACAGGTCTTTGAAGCCTGGCTGCATAGACCCAGGTGCTCTGCCACTCTTCCAGGGGATGACCAAGGAGCTGGCTCTGCCCCAAGCCAGGTCAGCTGGCCCTGACGTCCTCGAGCGTAGGCACCACCCCTGTTCAGCAGTGCCTACCTGTCCGTCCAAATGGGTACCTGAGCTGTCCCCTCAAGTGTCTCACATTCAGCATGTCCAAGACGTAACTCTGATCTTACTCCCCAAACCTTTTGTCCCCCCAACCCAGTCCTTCCCATCTCGGTAAAAGGCATTGCCATTCACCTCATCACTCAAGCCAGACACCTGAACTTCACCTTCGATTCTTGCCTTTCCCTCACCTTCTAGATCCAATTCACCAGCAAATCCAGTAATATCTCAGTCCCTCCTCTGCTTCTCTCTCTCTCAACAGACACCATATTCCAAACCACCACTGTTTCTGGCCTGAAGTATTCTAAGTCTTCCAAATGATTCCCTGCTTCCACTCTTATCCATATCCAAACTATTCACTACAGAGCAGCCAGAGAGACCTCCCAAAAATGTCAATCAGAAAACTCACCGATGCTGCCCATGGTACTGAGAGTAATGCTCTACAAGGTCCTACATGACCAGGCCCTGATTCATTCTTTGACATTATCTCAGGCCATCCTTTGCCTTCCGTACCACCCTCCAGCCACATTTGCCTTCTTGTGACGGATAACATGTCAGGCTCCACTCCCACCTCAGGGTCTTGGCATGTGCTGTTCCTTCTGGCTGAAACACTGTTCCATGGATCCTCATGTGGCTGACTCCTTTTTATCCTTTAGTGCTCAACTCACAGGGGCCATCTCTAGTTATCTAATCTGAATCATGTTTCCCTCCACATTGATTTATTTCATATCACTATATTTATACATTTGATGACATTCACCACCGTCTATAATCATTTGGTTGTGATCGGTCTAACACACTGGACTGGGAGCCCCTGAGGGCAGGGACCACGCCAACCTCACACACCTAGTGATCAGCACACTGGCTGGCACACTGTAGGTGACTGAGTTAGTATTCCGTTACACTGTAACAAAATACCACAAATTTAGCAGCTTGGAACAGCACAAATTAATTCTCTCACAGTTTCTATAGGTTTTAAGTCCAGGTGTGGCCGGATCCTCTTCTCAGGGTTTCAGTGGGTTGCAATCAGTGTCAGCAAGCACTGTGGTGCTCATCTGGGCCTCGGGGTCCTCTTCTAGCCTTACTGGTTGTTGGCACAATTGATCCCCTTGCCATTGCAGGCCTGAAATCCACGTTCTCCTGCTGGCAGTCAGCCAGGGCCACTCTCAGCAGCGAGAGGCCACCTGCAGTTCTCTGCCACACAGCCCCACAGACAGTTCACAGCACAGACGTCTGCTTTCTTTCCGGCCACCAGAGTACACCTCTGTGACTTTCCTTTCTGCAGCCAGCCTGAGAAAACTGCTATTAAAGAACTCATGTGATTAGATCAGGCCCACCAAACTGACTGGGCCTTAATTATATCAGCAAAGTCCCTTCACAACAGTATCCAGATTAGTGTTTGATTGAATAACTGGAAGACCTGAGGGTACACCAGTGGCCAGGAGTCTTGAGGCTCCATCTTGGAATTCTGCCTACACAGTGATCAATAAATATTTGTTGAATGAAAAAAAAAAAGGTCTTCTGACCATCTATTTGTATAAGAAGTTCATATGAACTCATGTGAGTTCATTTCCAGGTACAGGGCAGGCAGTTAAAAAAAAAAAAGTCTGTAGGCAATAACAGAAAGGAGAAGAGAGACTCATTGAACTTGAAATTGGGAAATGTGGACTCAATCCCCAGTCTACCACCATCTTGCAGTAAGAACTTTGGTGACTCACTCATAATTTGCTCTGATCCCTAATTCCTTCATCTCTAAAATAAGCATAAAATACCTGTGTCATGGAAAGAAAGAAGATTAAATCCATCCATCCATCTATCCACCCATCTCCCCAACCACCCATTCATCTATCCATTTTTCTTTCTCTCTCTTTCCCCTTCCTTCCTTCTTCCTCCCCTCCCTTCCTCCCTTCTTCCTTTCCTCCCTTCTTCCCTTCTTCCCTTCCTTCCTCCCTCCCTCCCTCCCTCCCTTCCTTCCTTCCTTCCTTCCTTCCTTCCTTCCTTCCTTCCTTCCTTCCTTCCTTCCTTCCTTCTTTCTCTCCTCCCTCCTTCCTTAATGGATGCACCCGGCATAACGTAGAAGCCCAATAATTGGGAAGTGGGAGGATGGGGCTTGTTTTTCCTGCCATGTAGAATTCGGGAATTCAGTGAACAGTGGGAATTCATCCACTGATAGACAGATATATCACAAGAGTGCACAGTACATGGGCCCAGAGGGCATTAGTTGGGCACCTAAGATTATAGAAACTCACTCCAGAAAGATTAAACAACAACCTTGAATGTTCTTTTTAGAGAAAATATAATCACTTCAGCCAATATCTCAGCCTCATGCCTCAGCAGCGCTGGTCAGGAGCATTCAGCAAGCAGCTCTGTTTTCTTTGGTTCTCTGCATTAGTTCTCATGTTTAAGCCAAATGAAATTTGACAACGCAGACAAGCTTGCAGACACACTCAGTCCACGGGACTTAGCCAGAAACCTCTTTCAATGCAGGTGAAAACCTCCCTTTCTTCAGTGCCTCAGCACCTTAGGGCAGACAGAGAGAGTTAACATTGCTGCTGCACAGCCTGGCATCGAGATCTGCCATGTGGCTGGAATTTTCTGTTGCATCGGTAAGTGTTGATTAATGGCGAATTCTTTCCTTCCCGCTGTCCGCGTAGAGAACCCTCTTGATCTCATCAGCAGGATCCTGCGATCAATTCCCCTCTGAGACCCTGGTCGGGCACTCTGCCAAGGCATGCTGCGAGACTCGCCTTCGCCACTGACCCTGCCAGGGACACTCTTTTTAGTTTCTCTTTGACTTGGAACCCTTGTAAATGCTGAGCACTGATCTAATTGCTAATTCATTTCTGTCACCAGGTGAGAAAAGGTTTAAAGATCTGGGTTTGTAAAGTTCTAATTCATACTCCTTTCCCCAGAGGAGAGAAACATGAGACTGAGCATTTTTCCCCCGGGTTCTTGTTCAGCTTGGAAATGCTTTGGTTATTCACTCCCAGGTGACAACCACCACAGCACCAACCACAAGGACCACAAGCACACTCCACGACCATCCGCCCGGGTGGCAGGTCACGGTCAGTGTAAGAAGAGGAGCTGACACAGAGGGAAAGAACCAGGCGAGCCAGGATGAGCCCTGGTGGGCTGTGGCACATCCACATCACAGCCCCCCCACACCCAGAGCTGCCTCACATGAAGGCCTGAGCTCCTGCCTCCCTCCTCTGCCTCCTCCCCTACCTCCTGGCCTGGGAGAAGTCCAGTGAGATGAGCCCAAGGGGACTGACATGGTGCAGTCAGTGAGTCCCCACTACCTGTCTCATCTCAGCCTGGTCGGCTTTCCTGGGTGCTAGTCATTCTCCTCTCTCACTACTTGCCTGGCACAGGGCGCCTGATGCAAGTTGCTTGCATGTTCTCAAGATGCAGGGATGTCCCTGGCCGGGAAGCTCAGCTGGGTAGAGCGTTGTCCCAATATGCCAAGGTTGCAGATTTGATCCCCAGTCAGGGAACATAAAAAAAAAGAACTAATGAATGCATAAATAAGTGGAACAACAAAATGATGTTTCTTTCCCCCTCTCTCTCACTTTCTCTCAAATCAATAAATAAAAATTTAAAAAAATTTTTTAAAGATAAAGGGATGTGACCAAGCATGGTGTGAGTCCACAACCTGCCTGCTCACTGACCTGACTTTGTTGTGGTTTCTTTCTATTCAAGGGCCTCTCTCCCTAAAATTCTACTTACATCTTGAGCTCCTGAGATAGAAGCTTCTAAAAACAACTAGAAATGAGGCAGCTCATTTCTGCATCTGTGTCAAATGAGGGCCATGGAGTCTGCCTACTTGCCTGCTGCCACCCTCGACTAAAACTCATCAGAGGCGGGCACCACATCTGGCTCTGTCTCCCAGGACAGAGCTTAGAGCTTGGCACTTGGTTTGTTGAATGGATGCATGTGAATGACTGTAAGAGTAGAAGAGGTATAAGTCCCTGTAAGCCTGAGCAGACAGGTGAGGCAGTCCCTGAGGGAAAAAATGGAGTTTTTTTTCCCCAATCTAGTGCCCCTGACAGTAGATTAGGATCCTGGTAAAATAAAAAAATAAAAACCTGCCCTCCCTGCCCCCCACCACCACAGTAAGTGCCGATTTCTGTTCATATGCCTCATAGCTGGGTCCGCACCTGCTGTTGGGCCCTCAGGCCCCAGGTGCTTGTACTGGCTTCCCCAGCCCCAGCGCCACCTCCCACACAACCTCCCACCCTGACATCACACCAGGGCACCCCGATCTCCCGAGAGCTCTGAAAGCTAATTTGCAGGAGAGATCTGGGCAGTAGTTGAGATGACTGCAGGCTCCAACTCTTGTTCACACACACCTCTTTTTGCTGAGCACTTGCCCCAGGAGCTGCTTCACTGTATGGTTTGGGAGAGCCTTTCACAAATCAATCCCACCAGAAGGCATTCCACACTCCAAATATTTGATATCCATAGGAAGTATTTGATTTGCTGGGTTTCGAGCAGTGTTCACTATCTGGGAAGGCAGTTCACTATCTTCCCAGCAGCTTACATTCAGCTCTTCTTATACTGTTAGCCCCAGTTTGCCTTTTCAAGCTGCTGAGCCAGATAGGAGGGGGGCTAAAAGTGAGCAAGGAGACTTCTCCTGCTGCTGGCATTGCAGGCTGTGCCCATGGCCTTTCCCAGGGAAGGCTGGGCCCCCAGCTGCTGGTGGCGGGGCCCCTCACCTGAGGGCAAGAGACACCTCTCCTGATTTCCTCCCACACTCCACTCACTGCTCCCGCTCTGGAAATTTCCCCTTTGACAGATGGTCACACAGCTGACCAGAGGAAGAGGACTTTTGTCTTTGGTTCCTGCCAGCTTTGTTAGTCACATACTGGTCACCCTGACTAGTCTGTAGAGTAAAATGATCCAAAGCCCACTGCTGCAGACCGCTTACAGGGAGCTCCTTAGAAATAAATAAATAAATAAAAATGTGGGTCCATAGTCCTCTAGGGGTTATTCTTGGTTCTTGGGTATCAGAGAAGTGTGCTGGGGAGCTCCTGATTCTCTAAGTGTTTCCTCTTTTGGAAGAAGAACCAAAAGGGGTGATGAACTACCCATACCACTGCTGGATGCAGGCAGGCTTGGCTGTGCGGGGTGCTGGGACCTCAGCAGAGCGGCTGGTGAGGACAGAGAGGGGCCTGGTAATAAGCAGGTCTGGAGCTGGAGAAACTGAGCTCCGGGGCAGGTCCACAAAGAGGCAGTGTCCCCAGGGGCTGGGCACACCCAGGTGTCACTAAGTAAGAATGCTCATTTCAGGGGGAGGGATCTATCAATGGGAGGTCCCAGCCCTCAGGATGCAGGAAAGCAAGGGGATCAAACCAGGGGAGAGGAGCCCCAGCTTGGTGGTGCAGAGAGCAGAGTCCAGCCTTCCAAGGGAGAGAGTTGGCCAGGGCTAGATGGGGAGTCAGGGCCCAGTTTAGGGGGCTTGGGATGTTGGAGCAAGGCTCCGTCTCAGCCGAGAACTGAGGAATGGTAAAGAACAGAGGCAGAGGTCAAGTGTAGGACCAACTCAGAGAAGGTTGAGGAAAGCTGGGGTTTAGAGGACAGCAGGTGCAAGGAACACACCCCAGCCTGTGGCAGCTCTGTTAGGCCTAGGCTGCCCGCTGGCAAAGAGAGACTGCTGCTCTTCTCTGCAGAGGTCAGGGCCAGCTGTGTGAAAAGCCCCTGGCACCTTGATATGCACCCGCTCTGGGACCCTTCATTAGAAAAAGGCACCTGTGAGACAGACTCATACCAGTATGCATGGTTTAGCAAATGGGGAGAGCATGGGCCGGATGGTATCTCCCCCAAGTACTCTTTGTCTGGGTACTTTGGTGAAGGGCACAACCCGCAGAACCATGTGAGGTTTGCTCAGAAGCAGACACCAACTGAATCCATCATAGATATTTCTCTGATTCCCTTCCACCCCACCGTCACAGGCTGTGGCAGGACCCAGCCCTAGGCTCAGGGCTTGAGTTGGCAGGGAGGGCTGGGCATTTGCCACAAGGAGCAGCCAGAAGCTTAAGAGCCATATACACCATTTCCTCAGGAGAGTGCTGCCGGACAACACCCAAGGACATCAATATATGGCTGTGGCCAAGAGTAACCCAGGCTGGCAATGAATGATGAATTTGGAAGGTAGAGGCAGCCCAGCAAGTAAGGAGCAAGCAGAGGTGAGAGTCGCCAGGACTGCTGCAGAACTCAGCACGGGCTGCCTCCATCTCAAGGTTCCTGGGTACCCACTCCCAGTCCTGTGGGTGGGCCACTCTAGTCACTCTGGTCAAAGGAATAGCCGTGGGTGGCGACAAAAAGCCTTCAGCTGAGCGAGCTGACAGCCCATGTGCCTGGCTATATAAACACCTTTAAGCTGCCTGAGCCTTGGCTGTAATTAGATTAGCTATATGGGCTTCTTTAAGCTCCGTAATGTACAATACTGTCTGGCCGTTCTTTTCCTCTGCTTTTTTTTTTTTTTTTTTGCAATTATTCCAGCTGCATGCAAAGCTGCTGGTATTTTTACAGCCTCGAATGTGTATCTCTTGTGTAGGACAGCATCTTTGAAACATTAAACAATGATTAGGCAGGCTCTGGGCCAAGGGATAACAGGGGCTCTGCAGGGGAGTAGGGGGAGGGGGACCCAGCAGCTGGTAGCAAGCAGTCTGGGAGCTCTGATTCTATTTCGTCACTACACTGTGATTTTCTTACCAACAATTAAAAATAACAGTGCTTCGCAGTCGTGCAATTACTTGTCATTCATCAGGACTGTGAGGACGGCTCCAGGTAGTGGTGGAGGCGGCTGAGCCACCGTTGGTGGGGACTTGCATGCACACCGCTGCTCACACAAGCACACACAGGCCCCGTGCTATGGACTGAACTTGCGTGCCCCAAAATTTGGATGCCAGGTCCTACTCCCCAACATGCTGGTGTTTGCACACAGGGCCTTTGGGAGGTAATTAGGACTAATTGAGGTCACAACGATAGAACGCCCAGGATGGAATTAGTGCCCTTACAGAAAGAAGGAGATACTAGAACTCACTCTCTCTCCACACCCACACACTGAGAAAGGGCCGTGTGAGGACACAGAGAGAAGGCAGCTGACTACAAGCCAGGAAGCAGGCTCTCCTCAGACACCAGATCTACTGACCTTGATCGTGGACTTCCCAGCCTCCAGAATTTGAGGAGTAAACGTGTTGTTTCAGCCATCCCATCTACAGTATTTTGTTATAGCCGCCCAAATGGACTGGGTGCATAAATGCTTGCACATCCTGTTTACACACGCTTACACTGCATAAATGCACACTCACAGATTCACATTCACTCACCCCCATGTTCAGATGCACACGTGCACAAACACCTGCACATATGTGTGCACACATACAGGCATAACAACTTCTCCCTATTTCAAAGGAAAGAGGAAGCTGCCCCGCTCTCACAAGGTGACCTAGAATATAGCTGGCAACGCTTCAATCTCCTCTCTACCCCAACAGGAGCCTCTGTGCAAACGTCTCACCTTATTTGGTCCTGGGCAAAGCTCCAGCTGAGGAAAAGAGCCACACCCTTCTCTTAAGTTCCTTCGTTGCTTTCTTTTCCACGGGCACCACTGCCTAACTTCTCTCTCTCCAGAGTGGATGGAGGGAAGAGAACAAGGAGGTAACTCAAAGTCTTCTGGAGTCACAGAACCATGGTGCACCAGAGGCAGCCTTGCTTAATAGTCTAGGGTGTAGGCTCTGAAACCAGAGACCTGGGTTCAAATCCCGCTTCAGCGTGACTTTGGACAAGGTCCTAACTCCTCTGTGTCTGCTTCCTTGTTATATAAAATGACATTGACCATAGTTCTTACTATTGTCACAGACCACTAATTAATTTCTATAAAGTACTTAGAATAGTCTCTGGCACATAAGTGCTTACTGACTAGGTTTCTTAATTAGGGCTCTGACTTCTGAGCACTGGGAGTCACTTTGGTCCGGCTCCAGCTCTGGATTAGTGGGGGTCAAACTACAAGCCTGGGCAGAGGCAGCCCACCCAGTGGTTTAGCCTGGGGCCTGGGGAGCCCCCGCTGCTGACGTCTGCCTGCTGCCTGGCACTGAAGTGGGTCCAGGACCTGTACCCCAGAAGGGGATAGAGGAGGTAACCCACATCGGGACTCTAGGACACAGGCCCATCTTTTCAATGTGTGTGTGGGTCACACTGGCTCTGATTTGCCCTCCCAGAGAAGCAGTGGGGTGGCTGGCTATCAGAGGTCATCCACACGGGACTGAATTTATGTCCACACATCCCCCAGGCTCCCAGAAGTGTGATGAGTAGCAGAGACATAGGTTCCAGGGCCAGAGGACCTGAGGTTGAATTCTTATCCCATCATTTCCTGGCTATGTGAACTCCCTGGTCACTTTTTAAATTTTTATTTTTACTTATCTGAGACTTAGCTTCTTCATCTATGAAATGGAGATGGTAATCGCAGCTACTTCCCTGTTCTCTTATCAACAAAATTTATTTAGTGACTACTATGTGCAGGGCACTGGGCTAGTTGGAGGGACACTGAGACGCTCAGCACTGTGTCCCTCTCACAGTGGTCACCTTGGCTAGTCTGTATTAAGTGGCTCACTGTAATTTAGTGAGCAAATAGCCAGTTCAAACATTGTGAGAGGGAGGAAGGTAGGGCATGTGTGTGTGTGTGTGTGTGTGTGTGTGTGCGCGCGCTCCCTGACCCAGCCTGTGCGGGAGCCGTGCAGAGTGATGGAAGACTTTCTGAAAGCGGTGGCACCTGAGTGGACCCTGAAGCTTGGAGCTGGGCAAAGGGGGTTGAAGTGTGGGTGGGCAGTTGTTTCCAGAAAAGGGCTAAGCAGGGCAATTTCTCCTGAGCCACTGCAGCCAAACCTGGGCTTCCTTGCCATGGGCTACCCTATCCACATACAGTGTAGGTGGCAGGAAGGTGGGCCACTGGGCCAAGCAGGGATGCAGGCTGAGGTGGGAGTCAGGAGACCCAAAGTCCTGTCTCAGCTCTGCTGTTCACACACTGTGGGGCCCTGACAAGTCTCTGTTGGATGTAGGGCCTCAGTTTCTTCCCAAGAGCCAGCTAGGGCTTTATTAGCAGCTTATCTGCCTTTCTGACACCGTACTGGGGAAGGGACACCTCTGTTCTGCCTGTCTCTTAAGGCCTGTCTAGTTCTATGCCTCTTCCTGCCAACAGACATGGGAGGCTTTGAGCAAATGAAGCCAGTGAGAAGGTAGGAGTCACAAGGAAAGGTATCGATAGCCCATGAGAGAGAACACTTCATCCCAGCTGCAGGCACGTGAGGTGCTGGGAACCAGCCGTTCTCTTGTTGGAAAGCAGCAGAAGAGTTCAAACATCAAGCTGGGTTAGGCTGAGCAAGTCACTGCCAACCAAGAGCAGGTCAAAACCTCCAGGGAATGGGCTTCTTAAAAAAATATTTGATGTTGTCATTGTTTTGATGTAGTTATAGTCACACAATTCAGATTCATTTTGAGACGTTAAATAGCATGAGAGAATAGTGTATAACTTTTAAGTTTATCAAAAGAGGACGAGCTTAAAAAGGAAACAAAAACTGAGTACAAAGAAAAACATTTTGGGGAGTGGGAGTGGCTAGATTGTGGGATGTGGTGACTCTGGGACAGTTGATGAGAGAGACTGAAAAGGCTCATCTCACTGAGCGCCTGCTCTGTGACGTGTGCAGGAACACCTGTGTCACGTGAATGAGTTCACAGGGAAGGGGGGAATTTCTTAGCCATGTGTCAAAGGACTTGGCACAAAATTCATGGTCATCAAAATCCTGTTGAGGGAATGAAGGAAGGATGGAAGGAAGGAACGAAGTAAATGAATGCCAAGACTCAAAGGCAGAGATGGCTCTATCAGCTGCAAATCCTGGTGCTTCCTTCCCTCTGGAGGTCCGTAAAGGTTGAATCACTCAGCCCCAGCTAAAGACATTGGCCCACTGGGAGCCACTGAAAAGCACGGTAATTAAAACCAGGAGGCTGAAAGCCAGGTTCCCACCACTCTTCCTTGAGATAACAAGGAGGAGGAGCCAGGGAGGGGAAGCACGGCAGAGCTGCAGGGAGGACAGGGCAAGGCCGCAAATGCCGGCAGAGGTTGGGCGACATTGAAAGAGGAAGCTCAAGGTCAGCCATCTGACTCTGTGCTTGGGTCCTAAGTTCAGGCCTGGTTCGGGTAACAGCAAGAGAAGCTCCCTGCCCTGCTCTGCATTCTACCTACCATTCATGCCATCTCCTTGGGATGCAGCAGGGGGGTCCCAGGGCCCCATCCCAGGAAGAAACACTCGACTCCACAGTGCCGACGAAGGACAAGTGGAACGTCCCACTGCATCAGAATGCTCTGGGATGCTTATTACAATGCAGATGCCTAGCAAGTGCTCCAAGCCTACAGAATCAAAATTCATTCATTCTTTTCATTGAGTCAATATTTATTGAACACCTACAAGTACCAGGTACTATTCTAGGTGCTGGAGACGGCAATGAACAAAATAAATCTCCCTGTCTTCATGGAACTTACATTCTAATGGAGAGAAAGCATCCCAGTAAATAAGGAAGTAATCAAGTGAGTACAGTGTATCAGAGAGTGACAGGTGCTTTAAGGAAACAAAGGAAGGAAGGTATGAGGAGTAATGAAGGTAAGGGCTGCTATTTTAAACAGGGTGACAAGGTGATATTTGAACAAAGGCCTGAAGAGGCAAAGGGACAAGTTGTGCAGATACCAGGGGCAAGAGCATTCTAGGCGGCAAGAACAGCAAGTACAAATATCCTAAGGCAGGAATGTGGCTGATCAGAATCTCCATATTTTTAGTCAGGCTCAAACCCTAAAGTCTGAGGTCACTTTAGCGTAGTGTCAGCATCCTCTAGGAGTCAGTCCCTGAAAGAGGGAAGCTTGTCTAGGAAATTGCTTAAGAGGCAGAGAACAGACCCTCAGACTCCTACACAAGGACCACCTGCAGAGCCTTCAGCCCTTGGCTTCTGCGACAGAGCTAAAGGTCCAAAGGGCTTGGATAATGGAAGCAGTAATCGACTGCCCCTTTCCTGCATTTACGGAAACACAGCAAAAACCCAAAGCAAAGGTCCCTGAAGAAGAGGTTACAAGGCACCAGGACACACAAAACTGTGACAAACGCCTGGGAAGGAAGGCTTAGCAAGGAAGACATTCTGAAAGCTCCATGCTCCTGATTCATTTTCAGTTTTAAATGCCAATGTCCCTTCCATCCTGCGTTATCATGTTCAAGTCTCCAAACAATCCCCGAGGTAGGAATTATACATCCCAATTTTAAAGATAAGGAAAATAGGGTTCACGGAGGTTAAGAACTCACAGCTAGGGAGAAGCTAGAAAGAGCTGGGACCGAAACGCTGGCCTAATGCCAAATTCCTGCCCTTCCCATCAGCACACTATCTCAGGAAAGAGAAAAACAGACTGCCTCTAGGCAGTGGCTACATGCCAGCTATTACAGTTGTTGTTATTTTTATTGCTGCCATTTTAACTCCTTCGTAGAACCTTGCAGCTTATGTGGCACTTTCAATCTCATTACCTCATGTTTTCTTCAGTGACCGTGGGACAGACAGGACAGGCAGAGCAGGGCAGGGCAGGGCCTGATGTCCTCACACAAAAAAGCCCAAAGCGAAAGACTGACAACCAGGAAGTGGTAGAGCTGAGACTGGAAGCCAAGTCCTGTTATGTTTCATCCCCCTTTTTACATTTATTTGCATGATTCCCTGATGTCAGGGACTAGATCGGACCCATCATTCATTCCCTTCCCGTCCTTGGCCCAGGCGGGACACTACCATTGCGTGATGAAGGGAACTGAGCTGGCCTGCTGTGAGATCAGTGGAAGTCCTGTGCTGAGGGAGACGATGCCCCACACAGGCAGGCCCAAAGGCAGCCTGCCCAGGAGGTGGCCATAGCTGCCCTCTCTCAAGTCAGGCTGGGCGGCTCTGAGGACCCCTTCAGCCCTCCGCTAAGGCTAGAGGCAGCTCACTTCCTCCACGAGCCGCAGCCTCATGTGTCTGTTCCTCCCCTCCTGGGAGCTTAGCTCAGGCTGCTCTCAGGGAGTCCCACGACTGGTCACCTCCCTGTCCCATTCCACACAGGCGCTCTCCAGCAGGCACCAGACCCCTTACCACCGTGCCCTGCGCCCACCCAGGGTCCTGCAAACCAGAGGGTGCCATTGCTCAGCCAGCTGCTCTGCCAGCCTTTCGGCCCCCGTTGCCACACCCTCGTTGCCTCCAGTTATCTCCCTATTCCCCCATCTGATCCTCCTGAGGGGGAAGAAGACAGCTCTTTCTTCCCAGAGGCAACACTGGTTTCCATGCCCAGGATTCCACCTCTGCCCTCCTCACAGGCCCTGCTCCACCACTTGGCCTCATGGGACTCAGGTGCTTCCACCCAAGACTGAGGGCCTCAAGCACCTGCTTCTCAGACCAATTAAATGACCAGAGCTAAGGGATGGTCATCTGGGTTTCTTAGACGTTGTCCAAGCAATTCTAATGTGCAGTGAGGGTCTTGTGAACAACCTGACTTTCAAACAAGAGAGAAATACACACAATACAATACAATACAAAAATACAATGCAATACAATTAAGTAACATAGACCAGACTATAATAGAAAATAGCATGCTTCACACATTTATAAGGTTAACTATTGTTTCTTAAATGTTTTGTTTCAATGGTACGTGCATGAAATTGGGTATGAGTAGGCGTGCCATCCTGAGTCATGATATAAATGTACTTTTGCTGTAGATTATGGTTAATTTTTAAAAAGTTTTTACAATTTAATGTGGTGTGTGTAAAACATTGCTCCAGTTCCTGCCTCAGCTCCTGGTCTCTTTCACAGCCACCATTCCTGACAGAAAAGTCTACCTCCACGCCTGCTCTTCACCTTCACCTGCCTTCTGCAGCGCCGACCCAACACTTCAAGCTTCTCGCTGAGGCTTTCATGCTCTGCACCTCCAAATCCACTGGCTTCTCCCCAGCCTCTGTGTCCGTCCACCTGTCTGTGAATTCATTCAAACAGATGATGCTCATTCCTGAAATTCCCTTGCCCGTGGAGTCTGTGTCATCCTCTAGATTCCCCTGCCATCCCTTCTGTCTCTCAGTAGCTGACCCTCTTCCTCCTGACTCCTGTCTTATACTCAGTTTTCTCTCAACTTCTGTTTTTTGTTCATCTCTCTTCTCTTTGCCACTCTCTCCTCCCAGTCAATGGCTTCAATTACTCTGTGTACAAGGCTCCAAGTTCACGTCCCCACATTTTCCTCTTGAGCTCCAGCTGTGCAGTAGGCTATTTATGTGGCAGTCTCCTGGACATGAGGGTGGGGCTGGGGAGGGGTAACACTGATAATGTTCAATGCACAGCCCACACATGACCATGCCAGGCAGGTGAGGCAAGCAAGGGAGGATTATCACCCCCATTTAAAGGGGAAGAAACTGAGATTCTGAGAAGTTAAGAAGTGTTTCCATGGTCACTCATCCACAGTAAAGAAGGTCCTAGAACCCAAGACTTTAGACTTTAATCCAGAGTTCTTTCTCTTCACACCATGCACTGAAACTCACCACGTGCAAAAGCAGAGCTGCATCTTACTCATTCAGTCAGAGGGTCTCAGCCAGAGCTGTACAACGGAATCATTAAGGATGCTTTTTAAAACAGAGGGGGCGAGATTCTACCTCAAACTTACAGAATTAGACTCTTCTGGGAGAGACTTGTTTGTTTTATGTGATATTTTGAAGTAATTGCAGGTTAACAGGGAAGTACACAGAAATGTACAAAAAGGTCCCATGCACCCTTCAGCCAGCCTCTCCCAATGCCAACATCTTAACACACTAGAGAACCATATGTAAATACGGACACCGATGTTGCCACAATCTGCAGAGCTTGTTCAGATCTCTTTCTGCAGTTCCATATTCCTATTTTGGCATGTATGGCTTTGGGTCGTCACCACCACAGCCAAGCCACTTAACTGTACCATCTCCACAATATTCCCTAAAGCTCTGTGCTTGCACATTCCCCATCTCTGATGAAAAACCACTGCACCCATCCCGGCCTCCTTTCCCAGGAATGCACCATCATCCTGAGTCAGCCTGGCTTGAAACTGAGTCATCATTCACCAGCCCACCTGTGGCCCAGCTGCCCATGGCCTATCAATCAAGAGATCCAGTAGATGATTCCTTCCTTCCTAGAATCTCTCAGGTCCATACCTTGACTTCAGTTCCCACACCCACAACAACGCCAGGCCCTTTGATTTATTGACTGTAGTGCTGCAATTGCCTTCTCACCCAGTTCCCCTTCTTCTAGCCATTGCTTTCCCTCAACCAATGCCATAAATCACAGACAAATCTCCCCATTGCCCGGTTCTGACTACATCATTCCTCTTATCAAAAACTTTCGATGGTCGTCGCCCTTTACAAAATAAAGTCCCACTCTTTAAATTCAAATATGAAATCCTCTCTATCTGGCTCACTTTCTGTATCCCAATGTCTCAAACTCAATATCAGCTTCCCTTTTCTACCCCCCATAAGGACCAAAGAACAAAGGCATCCATAAAGCCGATAAGGTTCTCATTACGAGAGAAATGAAAGACTCCAAGGTTTCTGTCTTCCTAGTACTTCATTCCCTTCCCTCTTTTGTGACCTGAGGAAGTGCAGTGGAATGAGGCCTGGGGATGCCTCTTGCTTGGGGGGTGCCCTCACCCTTGGAAGGATGGCTTTTCTATTCCTAGGCTTCTTACAATGGTAGAGGTGAGGGGGGACAGCAGGCGTGGGTGGAGTGAGGTAGGGGAGCTGGACAGGCTATCCTCACATTAGCCATTGGGGAATGAGAGTTTTTTAAGCATCCATTCCCAGGACACAAGCAAGGTGACGGTGGGTAGCTGCTAAAAATGCGGAAGCCAGTCCCCTGCCTGTCTCCTCACAATAGACAGTCACCTTTAACACTGGGCCACCTATTTGCTGCCCTCCCTTGATGCCCTTTCCTCTCTTCACATCACGGAATGATGAGAGTCAAGTGATTCGTAAGCACTGCCCTTCAGAAAGTTCTAAAATCTGCTTCACAGAGCTGTTCCCACACTACTTACTACGTGATGATAAAATAAAAATTTGCTTATTGAGATTAAATATATTTCAATTAGCTGGTATCTTTCAGCTTTAATTGATAACAAAACCCAAATTGCCCATCCAAACTTCTCATTACAGCAACTGATTCACTGGGAAATGTACTACCCGACTCCAGAGAAAGTAAGGAAGATAACACAAACCCAATGAAATGATGATCCCATGACCCAGTCGTCTATTTTTTGTGCATTATCTAGAGCACATCCATATTAATGGTCCTATCAAGAGCACTGCTTTTAAACTGCCTCAGTGCATGGTCTCTCAAGTTTGGAGAATATTATGGATGTGGTGTATGAGTGTGTATGGAATATGCGCCAAAGGAAGGAGATGGCAGGTAGTGGCTAAAGAAGGACAGATAGTGATGTGAAGGCTTCAACAAGCATTTGCAGGCCACCCAGGTTTTCGTTAGGACTCAATGGAACGGGGAGCAGGGGATCCAGCAAAGAGGCTAGACATTCAACAGTTGCATTGCTGTCGATGACTTACACACCCACTGCCATCCACCATCAACACCACTATGACCTCTACCACCACCAGCACCAACTCCTCTGTCATCGTCATCACCACTGAGAAGACAAAAACAGCGAAGAACTTTCCAGGCAAAGGCCAAGCAATACCACTAAAAATAACATTATGCTTCACAGAAAAGAGTCACTGGAAATGTTCACTGTGTATGTGGTCGGGTAGTGATTAGAACTATTTCTTTATTACACTAGAATGTTGGAGGGAAGAGTGGAAGGTCAGTAAGACAAAGCTTGGGGACCAGGCCTCAACAGAATGCAAAGAAGGTATATACCTACGGAGTAGACCTTCCAGAATCTCTCATCATTGAGGCAACAGCCCAGAGAAGGAGCAGCCACAGAGACCCTTTAGAAAATAAGAACCCTGAATAGAGGCTGAGCCCTCTGCTCAAATGTCAGCCACAGAGCAAGGAGCTCGATCACTCACCATTGCTGCTATTGTCATCCACCAGGATGATCTCCTTGAGCAGATGTGAAGGCGTGCGTTCGATGGCTGAGTGGATGGAGCGCAGGAGCACCGAAAGAGCTTCATTGACAAAGATGAACACGATGCTCATCTCTGGCAGGCTGTCAGGAAATGAGAGGTTGCGGCACCTGGAAAGAAGAATAGCCAGGATCTTACATCTTTCAATGACTCCTCTGGGGTCACCCCAGGTGCTTGTCCACCCTGTGTCTTGGCTCATTGGACCCCTCCTTTGATACACTTAAGACAAGCCACAAGTGTGTGGCAGACTGGCTCCCAAGCATTAAAACCATTTTCTCCATAGCAGAGTCTGAATCTGTCAATGACTATTCCAGCTAAATAGACCCTTAGCGCCTAATGCAGTACCTGGATCCCAGTAGGCAGTCACTGAGTGTTTACTGGGAGACTGACTCAACATTTCTAAAACCAACAGGATAGGAGATATCTGGCCAAGATGGAGATGTAGGTAGATACACTTTGCCTCCTCATACAACCATAAGAAAGACAATGACAAATTTAAAAAACAAAAAATAACCAGAATTTCCAGAAAATCAAACTGTATGGAAGTTTGACAACCAAGGAATTAAAGAAGAAACATTCATCCAGACTGGTAGCAGGGGCAAAGATAGGCAGTGGTGGGAGAGAGGACTCACGGCATGGTGGTGGCTGGTGGACTGCAAAGTCCCACACTTGTGTGAAGGTAAACCAGGAGGAACAACTGGAGAGTGAGACAGATCACGCAACCCAGGGTTCCAGTGTGGGGAAATAAAGCCTCAAAACCTCTCTGTAAAAACCTATGGGGGTTGCAGGAGCAGGAGAAACTGCCAGCCTCACAGAAGAGTTTGTTGGAGAGACCCACAGGGTCCTACAATGTACACAAACTCACCCACCCAGAAATCAGAACCAGAAGGGCCCAGTTTGCTTGTGGGTAGAGAGGGAAGTGACTAAAGACCAGCTGAGAGCTGAGCAAGTGGCATTGTTCCCTTTCGGACCCCTCCTCCGTATACAGTGCCACAACACAGCAACATGGGTTGCCTGCCTGGCAAATACCTAAGGCTCTGCCCCTAACAACATAACAAGTGCACCAAGACAAAAAATATGGCCCAAATGAAAGAAGAGATCAAAGCTCCAAAAATAGAACTAAGTAACGAGAAGACAGCCAACCTATCAGATGCAGAGTTCAAAACACTGGTAATCAGGATGCTCACAGAAATCATTGAGTATGGTTGTAAAACAGAGGAAGAAGTAAAGGCTATGCAAAGTGAAATGAAAAATATACAGGCAGCCAAAAGTGAAGGGGAGGAAACTGGGACTCGAATCAATGACTTAGGGCAGAAGGAAGAAATAAACATTCAACCAGAACAGAATGAAGAAACAAGAATTCAGAAAAATGAGAAGAGTCTTAGGAACCTCCAAGACAACTTTAAATGTTCCAATATTTGAATCATAGGGGTGCCAGAAGGAGAAGAGGAAGAATAAGAAATTGAAAACTTATTTGAACAAATAATGAAGGAGAAATTCCCCAGTCTGGCAAAGGAAATAGACTTCCAGGCATTCCAGGAAGCTTAGATAGTCCCAAAGAAGTTGGAACCAAGGAAGCATACACCAAGACACATCATAATTACATTACCCAAGATTAAAGATAAGGAGAGAATCTTAAAAGCAGCAAGAGAAAAGGAAACAGTTACCTACAAAGGAGTTCCCATAAGACTATCAGCTGATTTCTCAAAAGAAACCTTGCAGGCAAGAAGAGACTGGAAAGAAGTATTCAAAGTCATGAAAGGCAAGGACCTACATCCAAGATTACTCTATCCAGCAAAGCTATCATTTAGAATGGGAGGACAGGTAAAGTGCTTCCCAGATAAGGTCAAGTTAAAGGAGTTCATCACCACCAAGCCCTTATTATATGAAATGTTAAAGGGACTTATCTAAGAAAAAGAAGATCAAAACTATGAACAGTAAAATTACAACAAACTCACAAATATCAACAACTGAACCTAAAAAAACACAAAAACAAAAACAAACTAAGCAAACAACTAGAACAGGAACAGAATCACAGAAATAGAGATCACATGGAGGTTTATCAGTGAGGTAGGGGAGAGGGGAGAATGGGGGGAAAAGTGCAGGGAATAAGAAGCATAAATGGTAGGTACAAAATAGACAGGAAGAGGTTAAGAATAGTTTGGGAAATGGAGAAGAACTCATGCATGACCCATGGACATGAACTAAGGTGGGGGAGTGCTGGTGGGAGGGTGGGTACAGGGTGGAGGGGAATAAAGGGGAGAAAAAATGGCACAACTGTAATAGCATAATCAATAAAATGTATAAAAATAAATAAAACCATTGGGATAGAAAATTCAACCAACAGGAAGTCTTAGTTTTCCTAAAATGGTAGCCAATGCCTCGGTGAGGCCACCAGACCTTAGATGATCTGCCTTAGGAGGGAACTAGGTCCCCTCCCAGAGACTTCTACTGCCAGAACACACCCAGGCTCACTCCAGCAGGCATACTGCCTTTCATTCATCACAGGGGTCCAGCCTTCACAACCAGGGTGACGTTAGAGTCAGAGTCTCAACATGAATGAATGAGAGACGGAAGGACAAGTGCAGTCTCATTTCACAGATGAGGACACTGAGGTTCAGAGGGGTTGAGTCCCCGCCATGAGTTGGCTGCCAAGATAGAATATCAACTCTGTTCTGATATCTACACCAGGGTTCTTTCCTTAAGAAGAAATACCGTATTTTTTGGACCATAAGACACACCTAGGTTTTACAGGAGGAAAATAGGAAAAAAAAATTTGAAGCAAAAAAATGTGGTAAAATATTTAATAACATAAATAACATAATATTTCACCAATATGAGCGAGGTAAGCTACATTCGGACCATAAGACGCACCTCCATTTTCCTCCCAAATTTGGGGAAACAAGTGCATCTCATAGTCTGAAAAATATGGTAAGTGTGGAAGAGACTGCCTTTAACTGTCCCATTCCTTCTCATTCCACTGAAACCCTGAAGCCATTTGGAGATCTCTTATTTAAAGGACATGGGGCAAACTCATGAAAGTCTGCATGTCATTCCCTGTGGAAAGAGGAACATGCAACCCTGAAATCAGACCTCGTAAAGAGGCCAAACAATAAGAAGTGCCATGGTTCCTCAAGGACACGTCCAATTCCTCTCCTGCAAGCATTGCCTTAGTGGTCAGGAAGCCACTGTCTGTGCCCTTCTCTGGCTGAAAGTAAACGCTATTCCAGAAGGCACTGAGACCCCATCTTCGGGAGAATTACATGAAAGGGCAGAGCAGCAATGACAGCCCTGTCCCAGGCCCTGGGCTCAGAGAGGAGGTTGCCCACACCCACCACCAGGCACCAAAGGCTCCAGGGGTTCAGGGCTGGCGACCACGTTGCATCACTCCAAAGCGGGAGGCACAGCCAGGTTAGAACATGAAATAATGAGCATAATAACACAGGGTTTCTGTTCGTCAGTAATTAAAGTGCTGCAGAATAGGAACGGGCCTGCTCTTCCTTAATGAGGAAGGCTGGGGGATAACCAGCGCTGAGCAATTTGGAGAAATCACCATGGGGCCCCAGCCTGCTTAAGAGGAGGAAATTAATAAACTATAATCACCGTCTCTATGGTTACCAGAAATTTACAGAAACTTCTCCCCTTCTATTTCAAGCTCTCCTGTTCTCTCCTAAAAAATGGTGGAGGAAGGGAAAGAACAGAGCCTTTTCCCAAATCCACTTCCTACTTACAATTTTAATAAAGCTATCAGGTTAACAGATCGGTGCAGAGTTCATTCATTCTTACATTCAATGAAATGAATGTTTATTGGGTTTCTCCCACGAGGTAGGTTCTGCACCGAGGATGCAGGAGGATGCAGGCTAGGTGCCTGTCCGCACGGAGCCTGCGCTTTGACAGAGGAAACAGACAAACATGGAAGCAAACAAGTGAAGAATTTGCTTTGAGTGCGGAGATGAAAATAACACAGGGTGAGAGGACAGTGGGCTGCCCCAGCCACTGTGCTGGAAGTGGTCAGGGGAGGCTCCGCCAGGGGGAGAGGTTTCATCAGAAACTTAAACGGCCAGTGGGGCCCAGGGAACTGTGACCGGAGGAGAGGCAGGAAAAGGGAAGCGGCTTATTTAACTGCAGTGAAGGGACAAAGGAGATGGGGAGGTGGGGGGGGGGGGGGGGAGGTGCTTAATGAGAGAGAAAGGCCAGAATGACTCCATAAGCATGCCATGCCTTCTCCAAATTTTTTTTTTGTTTTGAATATGATTTTTATAATAGCAATCAAAAGGTTTGTGGTTAATAGTCAAATAATTCTTCTGGCTAGTGTTTATTTATGGCTATCAAGACCAGCAACTGTTCTTTCCTTAGCCATGGAAGCTGAAATAAGTATTAATACACAACCTACTTGCTAATTGCATTTTAAAAAAGAATACTATGTATGGTCAAACTACTAGCACATGACCTTTAGTTTTCTTTTATAAAAGTGTAATGAATATCTCCTAATAAGGTTAGTATATCAGTACAAGTTCACTGTCCTCCCCAACAACTCCACCAGCAACAAAGACTGTGGCCCTATGTCTGTTTACACGTCTCCAGAGGTTTCCTCTGAGCTCTGAGACCCTCACTAGCCAGAGCTCCAGGCTGTTCCCAGGGGTTTTCCAGAGTCAGAGGTTAACTGCTGTCTTCTACTTCCCTCCCTTCTTTATTCTCAACATAACTATGCCGCATCCCCTTCCAAGGAGACCAAGACGAGCTTCTCCCAGTGGTGGCCACGCCTGTCCTGACGGTGCGAGCCACCAGTGTCTGTGAGTGGTCTCCTGATGCTCTTCGTCCAAGCAGAACGAAAACATTATATTCATTTTACAGGCTAAACTCTGATGATCATTATTTTCACGTGCAAGACTCTTCTGAACATAAGGTTTTGCTACGACAACCCTTTTGAACATAACAGAACACCCAGTATAAGGCATCATTTATGCGTGTTTATGGTCTGTCTTCCTTTACGCTAAGTACACTCCCTGAGAGCGGGGGCTTTACCTTGTCACTGTGCTATCTGCTACACATAAACCAGGGACTGGCACACAGTGGGTTTCTGGAATTAAACAAAACTAGCAGGTTTATTTATTTATATATGGCCTAAATTTTACATGCAGGCCTCTGAGCTCAGCATGTTCCTTTTTCTTACAAGCCTCCTCCTTCTGCAGGACAGTCAGGTGCTCTCCCCACAGCGGCTCCTTCTCTTCTGTTCTCCCTCCTCTGAATTTAGGGTCCCAGGTCCTCACATTCGGTCTCCAGCAGTCCTTGGTTTCCCTGCACTGTAATTGAGTGATCCCTCCAGGGCCAAATGTCCTGACCTCTTTAAAGTCCCCCTCCCCTTCTCTCCCCTTATCTCCTGCTCAGGGACCTCCCAGCAATAGCCACACCACTGGTGGCCCCTCTCTGCGCCCTGCAGCGCCTCCCTCACCCTTCAGTTGTCCTGCGCCTAATCTAAATGTAGGTCTGGGAGAGCAGACAGCCGAAGGGCGGGCAGGGGGAGCAAGATGGGGAAGGATAGTTTTCAGGCAAAGAGCACTGAAGGGGGATGAAGTGACCTGGGCGCCAGTCCCAGCCCTGCCCCAAGTGCCGTGTGAGCACAGGCAAGCCACCTGCTCTCTCTCCTGTCTTGTTACAGAACAGGGGAGGCAGAAGAAATAGTCACTTAGGTGTCTTCTCTATAAAATTCAGGATCTTTAATCTCACATGTAGTGGACAGAAGACATCTCATTAAAGAAACAGTTTGCAAACTTTCCCTCTCTTCCAACCGGCACCTGGTCACCTCCAAATGCCACAATAAATATCCCCTAACCATTTTTGCAATTAGACTAGGTGACCAACTCACTCTGGTTTGCCCAGGAGTCTCCCAGATTCAGCACTGAAAGCCCCAAGCAGAGCGGGATGGCTGGTCACCCTATGCCCAGACCATAGCTTCCTGAGGGGAGGGGCAGGTCTCGCTCACGGCTATGTGCCCACCACCAGCGCGGTGTCTCGCAAACAGCCGGCATTCAGTCGGCATCTGTTGAATAAGTTGATATTTACCTTTTCAGAACCCCCAACACACACACATCAACACACATAATCATGGCTACTTTTTCATCTCAACATTAAAGCAGAACTCACATGGCTGAGAGGAGAGAAAGAAAGGAGGACCACCATGTCAGGCAAGATGTCCACACGCCTGCCATCACACCCAACATCATCACTGCCAGACATTGAACTCAGAACAAAAGCCCGCCTGCCACGGGGTAGCCCAAGGCCTTCTAAAGAAACACACATCCCAGAGCTGCCATGGGAGAAGAGGAGTGTTCTGTGCCAGAGACCGGCCACTTCGCTCACCCATCAACCAGCACTGGCCCCCTCCGGCCAGCTCTGCCTCTCACAGGCACGCTGCTGAGAGGTTCTCTCCTGGCGCCCACAGCCTCCGGGGCCTGGCCATCCACGCCCGCTGCTCCCAGAGCCTGCCCCCTGCCTGCTCTGGGCGTCTTCCCCTGGACACTGCTTCTCCGCCTGCCTCTCCAGAGAAGGACCAGAAGACATGAGCGTCAGGGAAGCCACAAAGGTATGACTGGTCCTTCCCTAGTCACACTTCTTAAGAAAGCCGGACTATATAAGACCAATCCTGTATTCATTTTGAGAAGAGGCATATTCTCCTGTAAAATTAAGCTATAAAAGTTCCTGTCTTACTTTCATTCTTGTTTAAAGTCAAGCCATTCTCCATGAGAGATAAAAAACAAGGAATTTCTGAGCGCGGGATACTATGGCTGTCTAATAAGCTAGAATTGATGGTCATGATAAACTTCACTTCATCGATCTCTGCACCCAGAAGGCAGTGTGGGGAGCAGCTATGTAGGAAGTCTCTCAACAGAGCTCCCCAAGAGTGTTTTGAGCTGTTTATGAGGCAAATTTACATCAAGAGCTTCAGTGCCGCTGCTGCTGGGAAGTAGTGGCAGAATAAACGAGGCCAACCCAGGCTCCTGGCCACAGGTATCACCCAGGGCAGCTGCCAGACACTTCCATATTGGATCTCAGATTCTCTGCTCCCTGACCTCAAGCTCCCTGTCCATCAGAGTGATGACTTATGGAGCCACCTGACCTGGGTGGGGAGGGGTAGACCCCTCCAGAAGGAATATCAAGCAGAATATTAGCTGAGGTCTGTCTGCTAATGAACACGGAGAGCCGGGTCCACCTATGTCAGAGTTCTGGGAGTGGAGGAGGGACTTACTTGGACCAAGCAGTGAGGAGATGACACTCCCAGGCACCCACTCCTCTGAGTGCCCCCAGCCTCGGTTTCCTCCCAGATTTCTCCCAGAGAGGCCCTCCCCACAACTGCGGTCAGCACAGGGGATTGGGTGCACTGCTGGCCACTTGGCCCCAGGGTCAGCATGCCCTCTTAGCCCTTCACGGTCATCAACATCCATCCCAGCTCCCACCACCCTACCTGCACCCACAGGACTTGCTGGATCCTCCTCTGACCTCACGTGGTACATTTCTAGCTTCTTCCAGGTGCCTCCAGATTAGCTTCCCAGGCCTGTCAGCACCCAGAGTGTTGGACTTAATGAACGTGAGGACGGGCGCAGTGTGGGATTCTCACTGGACATGAGGACAATCAAGATTTTCACTTCCCCTGGGAGGCATAAGCTCGAGAGCTCAAAGACTGTGTGGTGCTTGCTAGCTCAACTGTCCAGAGACTCAACACAGAATATTTAGAAATAATAGTAGTAATAATTTCTACTTACTGGTGCTTACGATTTGCTATAAACCAGGCTAAGAGAGGTATGAATATTTTTATTTTCCTCCCATTTTATTTCTTCCTATAATCGTATATGGTAAATTTTATTATCCCCATTTTATAGATGAGGGAGATAAGACTGAGGCAGTAAATTACCTTCCAGGGCTTAAACCTGGGCTCAATTGTCTCCAAAGCCTATGCGCATAATCCCTGCTAAACGAGGATCTGCATCTCCCTTTCCAGGCCCACCTGGAGATGTGTCTGGTGAAACACTGGGCTTGTGACAACCAAGAGACCTGACAGGAGGGGCAAAACAGAAGAGTTACTATAAGCTACTGATTCAGAGGAAAGATGGAGAGAGTATGTCTAGTAGGATGATGCAGACAAAAACAATAAAACAGTACTTACTGGGCACCTAACACCTGAAATTGGCGCCCTGTTACAGTGCTCCCACTGAGGTAAACAATCCCCAGGACTCTTTGTGTAAAGGTGGCTGTGTCTTCTGCCCTGTGGCCTCACCATTTGGTCCACAACTGGTGGGACCAGACGCTGGTTCCTGAGCTTCTGCCAATGGGCTAGCTGTCAGCCTGCGGGGCTGCCTAGCCCAGAAGCTCTGTGTAGTCAGATCCTACACCATCAAAGAAGGACCAGCCACCCTATCAAGCCACTGTTTATGGGAGGTTAAATGTGAGCCACCCTAAAAAGGCAGAAAGCGGAAGTTTGGGGCAGCAGATGGGGCAGGAAACAGAACATTGTCGGCGAGTGAGCTGCAGACACAGACAGTCACCATCAGAGATACAGCACTCTGAGAAGGGAGCAAAGAGGATGCAGCTGCGAGGATGTCCTGAGCCGATTCGTCCTGCTCCAGCCTAGATCTGCGGCCTCTGTGCGACTACGTGATCATGTGCAGGCACCAGTCTACCAAGAATCCCAACCATCTGCAGTCATGTGAGTGAGTTCAGTTCCTCCCTGAGAACACATGCATGACCTCTGAACTTGCTGGGCTAAAACTGATCCCATTAGACTCCCACCGCATCCTTTGCTTTTCTTTCATGCCACATGTATGCTATTGCAATATGCTTTTATGGTATTAAAACAGCACTGTCTCCACTAGACTATAAGCTGAGTAAGGTCAAGACCACATCTGCTTTGCTCACCTGGTACCCCCTGTGCCTCCTGCAATGTCTACCCAGAGAGGACTGGGTGTTCAGCTGAGTGAAAAAACTAACAGATACTAGAATGGTGAATAGTAGAATGAATTCAGACTCACGCAAGCTCTGTGAGTGGGAATTTCACCATGATCTGATAGAACAGGGATCCCTGAGTCAAACGCATACTTCCTGCCTGACTGCAACAATAATCCAATAATAATCCAAGAATAAATAATCCAATAAGCCAAAGGGTCCATAAAGGAGGGGACACGGTGGCAGGGTAGGGTTACTTAGTGTAGCCAGGGCCTTCAGGGATCTGGCAAGACACCACCTCTAGCTCAGAGGTGGAGGAGACAGTGGACATGTGAGAATGGGAAGTTTTAACAGTTCATAAGGCAAGAGAAATGAGCCAGCTGACGCAGGAACGGAATCTAGCATGGGAATCGCTGACGGCTCAACTACTAAGTAGATGTGATCATCAGGACAGCCAACTTTCATCCAGAGGCAAAATTCTACAAACGTCCTTTCAGGCGACGCTACCAATTTAGAGAAAGGACCTGCTGTATGACATGTAGACTGCAAACAGGACAACGAGTCGTTTAAAATGTAAACAGTTGGCAGAAAGCAGGAGGCTCTTTGTTCCTATATCTTGGAAAGTCAGGGAGAACGGGATCCCTGGGGCTACACGGACAGCCACCCAGGGAACAGGAGGCAGCTGGCTGTGGTGGAAGAGCCACAAAGGGGACCGAGTATCTGTTGGTGAGCTGGACAGATCTGTGACAAGGAGAGCTGAGGAATCGGGGGGAAGAGAAGGCAAGCCCCATGGGGCAGAAAAAGGAGGACGGGGCATCTTTGCTGTCCAGCCGAGCCTGGTTCCAGCCTCCAGTGCCCAGAATGCAGGCAGGGGAGAAATCACTCTCCAGGGCTTCGGTCTGATTGGTCTTGCAGGGCCTGTCTGGCCCTCCTCTCTCCAGTGCCAGGGCAGGCAGCCGGTCCCATGTGGCTCCTTGTCCACATAGCAGTCCTTCAGATAGTTAAAGCCATGAGAGCATCCTCCAAGCCATCTCTTTGAAAAATCAGAGACCGAGCAAATAAAAGTAACAAAAAGCTAAATAGCAGTTATTACATGTTAGGAAGCATTCTAAGGGTTCTACATATATTACAATTTAATCTTTGTATGACCATCACTAGTTCACAGACAAGAAAAGCAAGGCACAGAGAGGCTAAGTAATTTGCTGGAAGTCAACCAGCTTGTAAATGAGAGACCTGACCTTGGAACCCAGGGAATCAGGTTTTAAATACTCTAAAATCTAAGCAGAAGCTTCATCTGTTTGTCAAGTTACCCAGTTTTTCTCCTAGGTTGTTCTCTTTTAAACATACTCTACTTTCTCTACTTCCCTTACAATCCATTTCTGCAATTGTGATCTGAGTAGCAGAGCAAAACAAAACTGTCCCCTCCCCTTTTTAAGACATTCTATATCTATTCATATAGCTCAAGATTTCATTACCTTTAAGAACAACTGGAAGCCATGGGCATCTCTCAGGACAACTGGCACTAGCACTGCCAAGACCAGGGATAAGAGAAAGCCCTACCACAAGAAGCGAAAATATGAGCTGGGACCCCCAGCTGCCAACACTAAGATGGGCCCCTGCTGCGTCCACACAGTCGTTGTGTGTGGGGCAACAAAAAGCACTGAGCCTGGGGGCTGGACGTGGGCGACTTCTCCTGGGTCTCCGAGTGTTGTGCGCGCAAAGCAAGTCTTGCTGATGTTGTCTACAATGCATCCAACGACAAACTGGTCCGTGCCAAGACCCCAGTAAAGAACTGCATCGTGTTCATTGACAGCACGACGCACCAACAGCGGTACGAGTCCCACGGGGCACTGTCCCTGGGCCACAAGAAGCAGGCCAAGCTGACTCCCAAGGAGGAAGAGATTTTAAACAAAAAGCGATCAAAGAAAATTCAGAAGAAAGAAGATGAAAGGGAAAAGAACGCCACAAGCAGCACTCTTCCAGAGGAGCAGGTCTGGCAGGGCGCGCTCCTTGCATGCACTGTGGCCAAGCAGATGGCCCTGTGCTAGAGGGCCAGGGGCTGGAGCTCTGTCTGGGAAAACAAGGCCCGGAAAGGCAAATAAATCCTCTTCCCTCCTTTCTTAAAAGCTCATTAAAGGAGGGGTGGGGAGCTCATGTAATAAAGGTGTTTATTCTCGGGAGGGAAAGAAAAGAACATCCACATGATACTACTGGCCCATAATGAGCTTAACATTTACCGAGAACCAGAAATATTTTCCCCAGACTGCTTTACTTAAGAATTATTTCCCCATGACTGTTTGTGCAGTTAGTATTTTCAATGCAACAGCAGGATCATTACCCAAGGGTGTTCCTCGGGCCCCTTGGACCCCAGGCTACCCTCAAGGAGCACACACCTTCAATGGGCTTGTGGGTCTTCTCCACACAGCCGAGCTCCCAAACTGGAGAAGCCCCGGGTGCCAAAGTAGTGACCCGGAGACACAAGCCCCAGGCAAAACTACTGACTCTGCCACATACGGCCTGTGGGAACATAAACTAAGTTTTATAACCTTGCAAATATTCAGTCTTCTACTATATAAAATGGAAATGATAACTGCCTCGGAGAGATGTGAGGATAAAGTTAAAGGAAGGAAAACAGACATTAGGCAGTTTGCACAGCACCTGGCACACAGTAAGGAAGCGAGCGGTAGCTCTAGTGGAAATCATCCACCTCTGGGTGGCAAATCTCAGATGGTCCAGCGGCCCTGATCCCGGTTGCTCCCCCTAGAGCCACCCCCTTCTCCCCCAGGACCAGCTACGCAATTTGTGGGGCCCAGTGCAAAAAGAAAATATGGCAGCCCCCGTTAAAAAATTATTCAGAATTTTAACAAAGTGACAGCAGAGCATTAAACCAAGTATAGAGTCCTTCTAGTCTTCTTGGGATCCTGTGCAACAGGCTGCATGCTATATTAGTTTCCTAATACTAATGTTGTGGCTATAAGAAATTACTACAAATTTGGTGGCTTACAACAACACAAATTTAAAGGGGGGACATCTGTGCCAGTTCAATTCCCAGTCACGGCACATGCCTGCGTTAAGCACCAGGTCCCCAGTTGGGGGCGTGCGAGAGGCAACCGATCCATGTTTCTCTCACACATTGATGTTTCTCTCTCTCTCTTTCTTCCTTCCTTCCCTTCTCTCTAAAAAATAAATACATAAAAAAATCGTTAAAGTAGGGATATTTGTAATAGTGTCAATAATAAAAATAAAGAAAAAATTAAATTAAAATAAATTTAAAAACACAAATGTATTGTCTCATAGGTCTGGAGGACAGAAGCATGACACAGGCCACAGTGGGCTAAAATCTAGTTGTTGGTAGGACTGAGTTGCGTTCTGGATGCTTGAGGTGATAATCTGTTTTCATGCCTTTTTCAGTATCTAAAGGTTGCCCACATTCCTTGGCTTATGGCTCTTCCCAAATTCAAAGCCAGCAGCAGCTGGTCGAGTCCTCACATCGCCACCTCTGACTCTTCTACGTTGCTCTTCCACTTTTACGTGCTCTCATAATTAATACATTGGGCCCAGCCAGATAAGCCAAGATAATCTTATTTTGAAGGCAGCTGATTAGCACCCTTAATTAACTCCGTCTGCAACCTTCACTCTGCCGTGTAACACACCATATTCACGGGTTCCAGGCATTAGGACATCCTTGGGAGGCCTTTGTTCTACCTACCGCACACACCCACGGAACCAGCCCTGCTGGCGCCTGAAACTGAGATCTTAGATGTCTATCTAGAGATCATGAAGACCCCCCAGTGCTCCAACCCATACACACAAACCTGTGGCCACACACACAGTGGCGGCAGCAAACACCGCAGCCACCGTGGACGGACCCAACCTATTCCCAGACGGACTGAGGCCCTGATTCCAGGTTGCATTCTCTCTGCTATAGTCCTGTCCTGCTCCTTTCCACCTGGATGTTCACACAGATTTCTCCAGCTCAGGACCCAGAGCTCCCTTGGGGGGCTTGTGTGGATCTGTCCCAGCTGCTCCCACCAGGGCTGCAGAAAACAGTCCATCTCCTTGACCAACCCCTTGTGCCTCAGCCTCAGGCTCCAGCCCATCAGTCGACTGCAGAGCCAGTCCACCTGTCCTCTGAGAGGGAGGGAGTGGTTCTCAGGGGACTGCAGGGGAGAAAGGTGACATCCTTTACGCAGGAGCCTCTGAAGATCCACTAAGGAGAGGCAGGAAGCAGCACCTGCTGGAGGCTCTGCCCTATCTATCTTGGAGGTAGGCCAGGGAGTTGCCATGGCAACATAATAGCCCGGAAGCTTGACACTGGAAAGCCCCTTCTATTCTCACCCAAACACCCCTGGGCACTATTTGGAAATAACTGCTGCCTGTAGAAAAAAATTCGGAGTTTGCTTGCTGTTGTAGAACTGGTGGTCACCCACCTGCCTGAGCCACTGTATCTGGGGTGGGGGGCCCACCTTTACCTCCTTGCCCCCAGATGGCAAGCTTGCTTTAACTGCCGCCCCCATGATCATCCTTCCCCACAACCACAACCCATCCCCTCAAAACCCACTGACCTCCCCCAAAATGTCTCCTCCACCCTCCCTCTCCATTTCTCAGGCAAAGGACTTCCCTGATCTCTTTTTCATACCCTCACTTAAAAAAAAAAATCGATGTTTAATTTACATGCAAAAAAATGTACAAATCTTAAGTGCATAGTTTGATGTGTTTTGACAAATGTATATACTTATGTAGTCCACATGCCTGTCAAAACTTGTTTTTAGCTTTTTCTCTTTGGCTCCTGGGAGGCTGGTACTTCGGCACCGACAGAGGTGGAGGAGGAGGCGCCCCCGGGAGCAGGAGCCACAGGAACGTCTAGAGCCCACACCTGGGGACCCGAGCGAAAAAGCGAAGTCCAGCAGGGCTGAGATGCCGCTTTTCTCCCTTACTCGGTGCCTGGCACACACTGGGTGCTCAATCAATATTTATTGGATGAATAAATTAATGAAGCCTAGTAACTAGTGGGATGGACATTTTTCCTTCTGGTTATGCTTTGTCCTACATATAAGGCACTAAGTATAGTTCAGTCTTCTCTCAGGTAGGTGAAAGGTGAGTCATCTTTCAGCACCAAGAAAGAGATAAAATAAGGAATTGGCCAAAGGCGAGGAGAGGAAGAATGGGGCAGGATTCAGAACACCCACTTTCTGGTCCAAGACCAAAGTCAAGCATAATGTCAAGAAGAGCAAAGCCAGGAATACAAAGAGCAAAGTGCAGATTCCAACGACACCTCCAGGAGCAGATGTCCCCAAGGATAAACTGGAATAACAGGAGGGAGAGGCACAGGGACTGGGACTGAAGAAGATCCACCTGGAGTGGCTCTTCTTTAGACTCGCATTCAGCTTGGTGCTTCCTCTCCAGACGCTGCCCCACTCCCACCCACCTCGCTCCCCATCCCAACCTCAGCTGTGGCCGTGGCATCATGCTCCACCCAGATACCAGGTCCGATGGCCGCTAACACAGTGTTTCCAACACTTACGAGACGGACCTTCCTGACTCAGACAGACTGATCAGCTCAGAGCTGTGTACTGTTAAAGCGGTCACTCCCCCCATCCCTGTTAGAGTGACACAAATTGACACCGAAGGCAGTAAAGCACAAATTCCTTTGCCAGGATACCTGGGTTCAAACCCCAGCTCTGCCAGCTGGTGATCGTAAGCAGATTATATAACCTCTCTGTACCTCAGTTTCCTCTTCTGTAAAATGGAGGCTAGAAATACTTCTGTGAAATTATAAGAAACATATATATTAATCTGCCCCCAATTCCTGCAAATATTTGATCATTGACCCTAGTTCCTGACAAAGCCATGATTAGAAGTTTAGAACTTTCAGTCCTTCTCCTTATCCTTCGGCAAGAGGAGAGGGGCTGGAAAATGATGTAGCAATCATTCATGCCAATGTAATGAAGCATCTATCAACACCACTACAGCACGGAATTCATACAGCTTCCAGGCTGGTGGGCATGTTCACTTACTAGGAGGGTGACACACCCCAACTCCACAAGGACAGAAGGGGACTGCACTTGGGACCCTCGGTATCTCTTCAAAGGCCGTTCATCTCTACCTTTTAGCATATCCTCCATAATAAACTGGTAAGCATAAGTAAATGTTCCCCCGAGTTCTGTGAGCCATTCTAGTCAATTATTGAACCCAAGGAGGGGGTCATGGGACCCCAATTTGTAGTCAGTTAGTCAAAAGACCAATGACAATGACAACCTGGGACTTGTGACTGACATCTAAATGGGGGCAGTCTGGGGGAACTGAGCCATTAACTTGTGGGATATGATGCTAACTCCAGGTAGACAGTGTCAAAACTGAACTGAATGGTGGACACCCAGCTGGTGTTAGGGAACTGGGTGGTGTGGGGGAAAAAACTACATATTTGGGGCCAGACATATCGTAAGTATGAGAGTGAGGATAGGCATTTTTCCTACACAAGGACCTGTTCCAGAAGGTCACTGTGAAGAGTAAAGAGTTAATATAATTAAAGTGCCAAACGTGTTCCTGATTGTTGGCCAGTATAATTTGAAATAGGATGATAGTAAAGGATATGGAAAAGATGCTTCCAAAATGAGTTAAACAGAATAAGCCAAGCAATGACCTTGTTACAAAGCAGGAATGTTTTTACAGAAATCACAGAGAGGTACCATTTTACCTGCGCACATGCTTGTGTGGGGTATTCCCCAGCGCTCTCCAGTCTGCGGGTGTGTCCGGCATGGAATCTGGGCACAGAGTCTCCGAGTGTTTGTGCAAAGAGAAACCGCATCGTTAATGCCACGGAGGGAGCCCTGGTGGAGGAGCGCTCTACCTCTTATCAGAGATACTCCATTCTTCCAGCTATAGAAAGGGGCTGACGAACATGGCCTTGCCCCACGGGGGAGACATGGAAGCTCCATAAACTAAAGCTCTGTACAGAGGTAAAGTCTGCCCCTTTCCAGCAGCTCAGGAGGAAACTCAGAGACCTTTTCTCAGCAAACACAGGGGTCCCAGCTGCCTCTGAAAACGTACTTCCTTCAGGGGGAACATACTTGCCAGGGAGCCCTGTACTTCTGCACAAGGCCACATGGCCTCTGTCCCCACCACCCGCTGGCCTCCTGTTCCTCTCCCGTGGAAGTAGAAAGAAATGGCCCGCAGGGCACCTCTCTCCGTTAAGGGGAAGCTGTGACCTCAGACATTACTCTTACTCTTTCTGCTCCTCGGTTTCCATGACTCTGAATGGGAAGAGCACACCAGTTCCTTCACGGCCTCCACTGTGAGTTGGTGTGGTCCAAAGGGGAAGGGCATTCCCTACAGGTCAACCCCCGTGTACTTACCCGTCATTGTTATAGCCATGCTACAGTCTGTAAGATCCACCCTTTCCTTGGCTTCTTATTTCCCATTTAGTTTAAAAGAAACATGTATTGAGCTGGGTCTCTGTTTTGCGTCAGAGCTGGCTGCCATCTGCAGTTCATGTGCTAGCCAAGGTCATGGCTAAGACCCCTGTAAGAGTCCTGGGGCCCCAACTCCTCTTGAGGACCCTTTCCCCAGAGTCTCTTGGTTTTGCCCACATCAGACCTACTTCTCCCCCAGCTCCAGGGGTGATCTCTCTGCAGCACGCCCAGGTGGCTGAGACCCTGTGGCACCTAGTTGAAGTCACCTTCAGGATATTCCCTATCTCAGCACCTGCCCCACAGCTGTCACAGTCCAAGCCACCACCACCTCTCACCTCGATTCTGCAGGAACCTCCTAACTGGTCTCTCTGCCTCCTCCCTGGC
The DNA here is from genome assembly GCA_004026765.1 of Micronycteris hirsuta. Classification (NCBI taxonomy): domain Eukaryota; kingdom Metazoa; phylum Chordata; class Mammalia; order Chiroptera; family Phyllostomidae; genus Micronycteris; species Micronycteris hirsuta. The sequence continues at coordinate 49,723 of PVJI01001557.1, read as the reverse complement.
CTCTTCAGTCTGTTCTCAATGCCAGAGCCCGAGGGGCCTTTGAAAATGACAACCAAAGCACACTATTAATCTGCTTAAGCTCTTCCCGTGGACCCCCTGTCTTAGAGCACAGTAAAAGCTGCACACCTTGCAGCTGCCTACAAAGCCTTCCCTGCGGTTCTCAACTTCAGCTGTACATTGGAATCACCTGAGAACTATAAACAATATGGATACTGAGTGTCACCTCTGGAAACTCTTATCTAATTGGTCTGAGTGTAGCCCAGCATCAGGATTATTTTAAAGCTCCGGATGAGTCGAATGTGCAGCCAAGATTGAGAACCATTGCCTTACTTGATCTGTTTCCTGTTGCCCCTCTAACCTCATCTCCACCTACTGCCCTCTTGCTTGCTCTGTTCCAGCCACACGAGCTTCCCTCCTCTTCTTCAAACATGCCAAACACACTTCTACCTCAGGACCTTTGCACTTGCCAGTCTCTCTGGCTAGAAAGCTAAACCCCCAGGCATTCACATGACTTGCTTCCTCATCTCTAGGTCATTGTTCAAATACCTCCTTCTTAGTGAGGCCTTCTCTGACCACTTCATTAAAAATTCAACCCCTTCTCCTATTCCAAGCTGTCCCTACTTCCCTTTCCCAATTTATGTTTTTCTATAGCATTTGCTGCCACCTCACATGCAACATAGTAAACTTCTTTGTTTCATATATTATCTGTCTTCCCCCAACTAGAATGCAAGCGCCGTGAGGGCCAGGGTTCCTGTCTGTTTTGTTCACTGCTCTGTCCCCGTGCCTAGACTCTGCTGGCACACAGTAAGTGCTCAGTAAATACCCTTTAAGTGAACACGTACTCTTCTCTTCCCTTGTAGGTCCTCAGCTGCTTTCTCTTTCATCTCTAGAGCCCAGCCAGATTCTCCCTGGGCCAGGAAAAGGCCATACTTAATTATACAGCACACAGCGGGTGCTCAATTAGTGTCTATAGAACTGAACTCTCCTCCCCAAAGAACACAGCCTCCAAACCCACCACACAGCACACAGCAGGTGCTCAGTTAGTGTCTATAAAACCGAACAATCCTCCCCAAAGAACGCCGCCTCCAAACCCAGCAGCATGATCTTTCCTGAAAACTCCAGGTATAAGCTTACTGTGGTTTGCAGCTTTAAGACAATTTTTAAAATAAGGAGAAGAGGGGAAAAGAAGGTGTGGGGGAGAGCTCCCAAAAGTTAATGAGATTTTCTCAGCTGTGGTACGTGCCCACATTTTTAATAATTAGGAGTGATAAAGAATCTAACTGAACCTTGAAGGGACATCTTCTGTGACAAAGAGAGAAGTCAAGACAGACTTCTCCGTTGGGCGTAATGACTTGTTAGCTCCGGAAGATGGATGCACTTTAAAAAACTAATTTACAGAAAAAATATAATTGTTCATAAAAATGCAATTAATTGGGTTAAAATGACTTATTAACAGAAATGCTAGATGATTCTAGTGCCCCTAAGGAGTAAATTAGGTTATTAATCCTCAAAATCTCGAATGGAAGAAAGCCTTTCCCTTGCTTAACAGTTGGAGAAACTGAGGCTGAAGAAGGTGAATGGGGAGAGGGACTTGCCCAATGCTGGCCAAGGAGACAGACCCTGGCTTAAGCAGGGAAGGGACCCAGGAGTCCAAATGCCCAGTCCTGGCTCTGTCCCCGGCACTGTGGTGACCCCCACCTCCCCACAGGCAGGTCAACAAGGGCCCAACCCCTGGCTCTGCTCACCCACTGGGTCTGAGGTCAGGCAGGGGCCGGTCGAGGGGCAGGCGGTCACTGAGATAGGCGTTGTAGCCGTAGTACTGGAACTGCTTCAGGGCCATGCGCCGGCCTTCGGGGCTGAGCTCCTGGCCCCAGTGTGCAAACAGAGAGGAGTCTGTGAAGGGCTCAGCCTCGGCCTCCTCGGGCTTGGCGGGAGCCTCTGGAGAAAGAAGGGATAAGGAGACAGTGGGTCAGAGTGCACCCCTGCATATGCCATGACATCCCCTTTCTCTTCTTCACCATTGTTTTGGGTAAAACAATCTTTGCCCATCTTTGGGGGCAGGGGAAAAAAGACTAGAATCTTTATGCTTCCTCAAACTCATTTATCCATCTATCCATCCATTCCTCTACCCAATAACCACTAGGCCCAAGGGATATAGAAATATACCCACCAGGGTCTTCAGAGAAGCTGAGAGATGTGACCTGATGCCCCATGGCATCCAGTTGGAAACCCCTCCTTTCTCAGTCTACTTTCCTGCCAGAATGCTGGCCCCAACCCTACAAGAGGGTATCTGTACCCCCACACCCTGCCAGTCCTGAGCCTGGCCCACACCCAGGTCCCCTAGCTGGGGGTCTACTCCCTTACCCAGTTCTTGCCAGCCCACGTCCTCCTCCACTGTCTGGCCCTGCTGTGAGTCGCCTGGCCCCAACACGTGACATTCACCTGGCTGCCAGGACCCCCACCCAGACTGCCTCCTGCTGCTTCCAGACTCTGCCCACCAGAAAAGGGAATCAGTGGCACAGGGGATGGCCAGTCCAGCCCCAGTGCCCTCCCACTCGGGGCACGGCTCATTGGGCCCCTGGTAGACTTTGTGGGGGCAGCCTCCACCGCAGTCAAGAAGAGCTCAAGGCTTCCCTGGAACTCTCCAAGAAAATAAGAGCAGAGTGTTTATTTGGATTAACATAGACATGGAGTCAAAAAAATCCCTGCTCCACCAGTCCCTGGCTACATGACTACAAGCAAACACTCAACTTTTTTACCCCACAATTTCCCCACCTGTAATGCGGGAATAATAATACCCACTCATCTACCCTGAGATCTGTGAGGATTACATAAAATAATGTATATGAAGCACTTAGACCAGTATATGTCTCAAAATAAGTGCACGAAATATGGTAATCGGGTTGTTATAGTGAGGGAAACCAGGGAGATCATTTGAATCCCTCCTTTATGGCGGTGACAGGTAGGTCTTGTCAGGACTTAGGCCGATGGGTCAGGACTTTGAAATCTGTTCCCAGGGACAGGTAGTCAGAGTAAACCATTCAAAGTCAGAAATCAGAGAAACTGGAGAGATGCCAAGTCCACTGGACGATGCTTTCTGTGCTATAGGCATGATATAAGTAAGACCGAGCCAGGAGACCACAAAGAAGCAAGTTAGGAACAGGAGAGACAGGTTTGGGACACTTGCCAATGTCCCCTCAGGTGTCCACATAGAGCCAGTAGGTGCATGACACACCTATGCCAGGTAACTTAAAGGGACAGGCTGGAGATAGGCAGGGGTCTGGGGTTTCAGTGTCTTCAAGGTTGGGTATGCCATCTCGGTTACCAGTTAGCCTTAAAGATATAGAAGGAAACTCAGATACATTAAATAGATTAGGGTATATTAAGGAGAAAAATGCAAACCATGAGTGCATTTCTATCACAAAACAAATGTTTTTAGTAGTGTGGTGGCTGTTCAAAGCTCCATCCTGGAACTCGGGGCGCACCTGAGCTCCCCTACTAGACGTATTTGAAAGGAAGTACAGGGCTCGCATGATCCTGGAGATGCTTTTTATCTTGAAAAAGATGTATATAACTCATCCTTTTGGAATGGGGCTAGTAAAAATCTGAACCAGTGAACCAACGGAATCATATAATATTGAAGAGAAGTGGTGTTTTACTGTTCTCACATACCTAAGTTGCTATTACCAAGTAAAATGAGATCAGTTAATGAAAAAATTATAGTTCCTAATTAAGCCTGTGTTGCCTAATATCGCATTATGAACATATTAAAGTCCTGGGTTCTACCACATGCTTCTACCTTTTCGCTCAGTGTGGGCATGAACGGCAGCAAACTCGGAAGCACTGCGATGAGTTCAGGGCACCACAGCGGGGAGGAGGTGCACTCTCTGAACCGAGCCGAGCACTGTGCTGGCTGCTGTCGCTGCCCCAGGTCACCCCTGTCGTGCTCCTGAGTGTGGACTCTGTGAGGGCAGGATGATGTCTGTCTTGTTCCCTGAGGTGTCCTGGCTCCCAGCACAGTACGCGGCTCTTCCAAGAGGCTCCATACATCATTTTAAAATAAATCAGTTAATACATACCCCATAGTGGTCAGTTATTAGACAAGGTTTAATGACTAATCCAAGGTCACCCAGGTGTTGGGGGCATGAAAGAAAAGCCTGGCTTCCTCCAAATCCCACATTCTTTTCCTCAACAATGTGAGGGGCAAACTGTGGTCCACAGGCCGAATCTGGCCCATCACCTATTATATAAATAAGGATTTATTGGAACACAGTCTCAGAGTTAGAAGGGCAGAGTTGAGCAGGTACAACAGAGACCATCTGGCCTTTTAAGTGTAATGTCCCCTGCTCGACACCTTCCATTTGATGTCCCTTAAGTACAGAGGACTCGCCTCTGCTAACTCCATCTGCTCCTCTTTCCGTCCCAAAGGACTGGGTAAGAGCAGCAGCTATAGAGGCGGAATCCCGGAGTTTATCCTCCAGCTCTCCCATGCACCATTGAGTCTAGCTCATCCTATACCTCCTTCTCCCCATCTATCACCATAGCAGTCCCTTCTTCATGGAACATTTGTGTGTGTTCAAGAGATGGTTCACGTAAGGAGCTTGGCATGGTGCCTGGCACATAGCGTTAGCTCAGTAAATGTTAGCGGCTAAGGAACACACAAGCCCCGGAGCCCCGGGCGCGAAGCCCCACAGCCCCGGACCTGGGTGCCTTTCCACCAGTCCCTCCTGAGTTCACATGGGGAAGAGGGCCCACCCTGAGGTCCTGACTCTGGAAGATGCTGCTGCCGTCCAGTCCCCAGATGAAGGGTCTCTGTGTCCAAAGACAAGAGGCCTACCTTGAACCCATCCTAGGCTGACTCCCTTCTCTCTCCAGTGAGAAATCAGACCTACTTGGTCATCAGCTAAGGAGGACTACCTTTAACACGTTGAGGTGGTAAAGACGTTTCAGGGACGTGCCTGGGTAGGCCCTCTGCAGGGGCCTAGGGGTGCCTGGATGCATGTGGTGATGGGCCAGACCCATGGATGGCACTCTACTCCCAGGAGCAGACTCTGGCTGTGGCCCTCTTCTAGGGTTCAGACCTACATGGGCAAGCCTGACCGAAGGCGGGGTGATTCCAGAGAAGCATATATCCCGGGAGCTGAGGTTGCCCAAGGGAGAGCTCATTCAGGGCAGACATCGATGAGGGCACAGTGAACTCGCCAGTAGCTGAGCCAGAGAGTTTGGAGGGCTTCTCAGCATAGAAGGAAGCCGTCATCCCAGCCCATTCCGAACCAGCTGGGTGCTGGCTGGGTCCTAGGGAGAACCAGTTGAGAGGGAAAACGGCATGGCCATTACACCAGATGGCATCTGTGTAACACAGAGACAAGAGCCACCCCTTTGCCTTCCCTGACTCACCATGAGCCAAATGGTGTGGGCAGGAGGGGAGCCCCGAGCAGGGCTGAGGAGACCCACAGGCGGGGGGAGACACTACCATGCTATGCCCTCTCTGTGAAGGACCCTCTGATGGCCGTCTGTCTCCCTTGGCATAAAAGACAGAGTCTCTACTAATGCCCACAAGGCTCTGGGTGATGGGGACTCTGCAGCCCCCAGAGCTCACCTCCTACCACAGCCCCCTTGGAGGATATCACCTGAGCGCCTTTGGTGCTCCCCACTTCCCCATACACCCTCGTGGCTAACTCCCTGCACTTCTTTACTCAAAAGTCACTTGCTGCCCTGACCAGTGTGACTCAGTGGGCTGGGCACTGTCCCACAAATCAAAGGGTCACTAATTCAATTCCCAGTTAGGGCACATGCCTAGGTTTGTCCCTGGTCTATGTGCATTTGAGAGGCAACCAATCAATGTTTCTCTCTCACGTCAACATTTCTCTCCCTCTCTTCCTCCCTCCTAAAATCTTTTTCTAAAAAAGTCACTTGCTGGTCCTGGCCAGGTAGCTCAGTTGACTAGAGTGTTGTCCCAACATGCCAAGGTTGTGGGTTTGATCCCTGGTCAGAGCATATACAAGAATCAACCAATAAGTACGTAAGTAAGCGAAAAAACAAATTGATGTTTCTCTCTCCCTCGCTCTCCCTCTCTAAAATAATTTGTTTTAAAAGTCACTTGCTCTGCAAGGCCCTTCTTAAACAGTTAATCCCCTCAGATAGTTCCACGGAACATGATCGCTGGTAGATGACCTCCACCCCTCATTGTGCATGACCTATTTTCCAGAAAGTTCTGCCAGTGCTCACATGGGGCACCGGGGAAATGCCACAAGATGGTCTCAGAGAGATGTCTACTGTGCCTGACATGCAGCACACTCATGAGAGCCGAGAATCGCAGATACAGGCCCTGACGGCCTCCACGCTGATTCATGGAGACTGGAGGGAAGTGGGGCAGGAAGGCAGCATGCAAAGCTTTGAGCAATTTTGCAACAGAAGCCGTAGCTCTGAGTGTTGTCCACAGGCTCACCAGCCAGGCATGAGAAGCACATCTGGAGACCCTGCCAAAGCTTCTCAGGCTCCTGAAGCCACTGCTGCAGAAAGCAGAAAAGACACCTGCACCAGGGCAGCTGCTTCAGTGAGCAGCCCGACTAGGGGCTCACCGAGCTGCTTTTGCTCCAGGGTCTCAGTGTTGCTGAGGCTGCATGATGGAGCAGGGGGGAAACAGGTTTTGGAGTAAAACACATTGTAACACTGCCTAGCCCTGTCCACTTCCGACTGCCTGTCCTCTCCAGGACCGCGCTTCTGGAGAACCCCACCTTTTGAAGCTGACCCATTTGCCAGCTCCTGCCATGCATTTTAGCAACAACTTTGAGGTATTGGTGGCTTTGGAGGAGCTGCAGGAGAGTCTATAGCCCAGAGCTCTCCCTAACCAAGAAGCCAGCATCCACCTCTGCTCCTTGAATGTTGGAACGAACCCTAAAAAGCAATAGAAGGGGTGACATTGCGCGGTTGCTGCTGGAGGTCAAAGTGGTTTGGGCATCCCCCACTGGGCTGGGCAGGGGACTGGTCAAGCCCAGCCAAGGGTGCAGACAGAATCAACTGGGACACAGCTCACGTCCCTGAGCGCCCCAGCCCGCTGCCCAAGCTGGACCACATGCTGATTGGAAGCGGCAGCCCTGCTTCTAGTCCCTCAGTTTGGGTACCTTCAGGGATGCTTTCCCAGGAAAGAGGTGGAGCCTTCTAGTTTCCTGTGGGTTTACTTGGTTTGCTGTGTGTCCCTCTTTCAGGCACAGGAGACAGCTAAGAAGGCTTCAGGGGTGGTTAGAAGGGGGCCTAGCTTCTGCCCTGCAGCCAGTCTTACAGATGCTGCTATTTCTGTTTCTGCCCTTAGGCCATGCTCACAGCTGAAGCTTTGGGTGTTTGAGCACAAGATCCAGAACCAAGAGATGGGGAGGCAGGGAGGAAGAGGGACAGGCAGGTCTGTGTCTGCAGACACTGGGGCTGTATGTCTCAAGTTCATCCAAGGAACAGGCACAGGTGGTCTTGTGTCCGAACACCAGTGTTCTGGGGACCCCTTCTCTCCTCACTCCTGGGTGTGCTATTCACTGTCGCTGGACAAGTCCCGCGGCCCCTTCAGGCCTCCATTCTCTTCACTTGTGAAATGGGAGCAGACGTCTGGCCGCGATGGGGAGTGGCAGTGACGTCAGCTCTGGGAAGATGAAGGCTAAGCATTAAATAATGGAGTGAGCATTGCTGAATATCCCTGATAAAACTCCATAAAGGATGTTTCCTTTTCTTGCACTCGTTTTATTTTTTTAAAAACAGTTTTATTTGGGTATCATTTACATACCACAAAATTCACCTTTTTCAAATGTACAATTCAATGATTTTTACAAAACTTTCTTCCACTCTTGAGGTGCCTTGTTGTGTGTTTTATTTTGGGTTAAAAAGGACGGGGCTAATTCAATGCTCAGACATGTACACTTCTCTTGTCACTTTCAGTAAACCCGGCCTGCTGGCTACCTGCTAATGTGAAGTCACCATTATCTCTGCTAAACAGGCTGATGCTTGTGACTCCCTTGATCCAGAAGCTGAGGCTGCATTTGTAGCGCATCAGGGCTCATTCATTGGAGCCTGGCTGATGAGGCAGGATTCACACACCCACACAGGGAGGGATTTCACACCCAAACTGCAGGCCAGCCCTGGCTGCCTCCCGTCTGCCCTCTGCTTCTGCTATGTGTCTCCCCTTCCTCCTCTTGCAACACCCGGCCCAGGGGACGAAGCCCTGCCACTGTGCCTGGTGCCAGCCAAAGTGAGGCACTGACAGCAGGCTGGCCTGCGGGCAGGAGGCCTCAGCCCACCTCCCCTCTAACACTGGCCAACCCCTACTCTCTGGGCCTCCATTTCTCTTTTGTAAGATGGAGCCAGTGTTTGGGTTTTATTTGGGAGAAAAAGGAGGATTTTAGCACATCATCGTGGTGCTTTTCTTATATCCAGCAAAGCAAGACATTATGACTCCACTTGGAGTTGGGCTCCCAAGGGAAAAGGTTTGTATTTTTACCCCCCAACTCCTGCTCGATGTGCTAAGAGCCTTAGTAATAAGGAAACACACACTCTGCTGTGTCGGGGGCCTCCCCACTCCCTGCTTCTGGAGGTGCATTAGCACGTGAGCTGAAGGCCTTTTGCCAGCAGCCCCCACAGTTACACTTTCTCTTCCAGGGACCCTCAGAATTGTTAAGAGAAAGGACTGGACCTGACAGGAAAGGGCCTGGAGCTAACTGGAAGGCAGGGGCCCTGACAGTCTCCCATCTGACACCATTAAAACCTCCTGAACACGGACTTTATTCACTGTGGCAAAGGCGATTCTGGAAGATCTTCCTCTGGTATCTGGAGAGCGTTTTGGGGAAGAGGAGAGACTTCTCCGAATGCCCCGTTACAAGGCAGGGCTAGGGCCTGCCTGCAAAGGCAGGCTGCTGCAGGGACTCTGCTCTGGCATCAGCTCTGTCCTTCACGAGCTCTGTGTGACCTTCAGTGAGCTCCTGAACCTCTCTGAGTCTCAGCCTAGTCATGCTTAATCTGTTCAATGGAGACAAGAATGTTTACCTCCAGCTCATTGCAAGGAGTAAGTGAGGGGGTGGATTCCAGTAAAGCTCTGGGCAAACTATCACACTCGTGATAAGTGGATTCGTTTCCTGTTCCTGCTCTGATAAATAACCACAGATTCAGTGGCTTAGGACAATACAAATCTATTCTCTTGTAGTTTTGGAGTTGGGGAGTCTGACAGGGTCTCCATGATTAATCCAGGTGTGGGTAGGGCTGTATTCTTTTCCGGATGTTCTAGAGGACCATCCACTTCCTTGGATTCTAGAACGCTTGAATCCTCTTTCCCAGCTTTTAGAGGGCACCCGCATTCCATGGTCACTGTCAAAACAGTGAGCTGAGTCCTTTCCACATGGCACCACGCTGACCTCCTCTTCTGATACCCTCTTCCACTTTTAAAGATCCTGGGATAGAACTCTTGGATCTACCTGGATAATCCAGGGCAATCTCCTTATTATAATCTCCTTATTGTTAGCTGATTAACAACCTTAATTCCTCATTGTCATGTACGATAACAGAGTCACAGTTTCCAGAGATAAAGATGTGCACAGCTTTAGGGGGTGTTATTCTGCCTACCCCAGGAAAGCTTCCATCGTTGTGGGTTTTGTCATCCATAAAAAGGAAATTCTGATACTTGGCCCTCGGGGTGGTAGTGAGGCGAAGGAACGAGGGAGTTCTGGTTTGCTGAGAGCCAACCATGCTCCTGCATGGCTCTCAACACAGCTGCACTGTCATCCCTGATGCTTCGTTGAGACTGAACAGGCAGTTACACCCGGTACAAGCAGGGCAGGGCTGCCAGCCACGTTCTCCAAACAAGCAGGTGCACATGAAGTCAGCAGGTGGCCATGAGCTGTTGAGGGGGCACATACTTGACCCTGAGGGCACACTGGCCCTGCCTCCCTCATATGCCAAGCTAATAAACAACAAAGGAGGGCCTCAGATGGCGCTAGGCAGATACTGTGGCAGTCACGCTCCTGCCTGTTTCTTCCTCACTAGCTCTGATTGAACATCATCCCACTTTCCCACTGGCTCCTGACCTCTGTCCTTGCCTCCTGCTGCTATGCTTTGCACTGGGGCTGGCATTTGGCTACCCCGAACTCTGCTTTCAAAGCCCCCTAAAGCTGTATTTCTAATATTTTGGGAGGGTTCCCATCTAGGAGTCTGATGAAAACTGTAACCACTCCCCAGAAAAATGTACATTGGCACATGCACAGAAAAACCTGCTTCCAAATTCACAAAAGTCGTAAGTGGCAGTATGATTTAGAACAGGGGCTGGCACACCTTTTCCTGTAAAGGACCATGTGAATTGTTTTCGCTTTGCTGGTTACGTGGTCTCAGTTACAACTACTCAACTCTGCCTTTGTATTGATGAAGTAGCCACAGACAATATAGTAGTCCCTTCTTATTTCTGGGGGCTATGTTGCAAGACCCCTAGTGGATGCCTGAAACCCCAGAACCCCAGATAGTACCAAAACCTGTATATACTATGTTTTACACACACACACACACACACACACACACACTGTTATGATAGTTAAATTGATTGGGCACAGTAAGAGATTAGCAACAATTACTAATAATAAAATAGAACACATATAACACCACACTGTAATAAAAGTTGTGTGAATGGCGCTGGGGCCACTATTAAACAAAATAAGGATGACCTGAACGCAAGCACTGCAAGACCATGACAATGGATCTGAAAACCCAGGCGGCTGGCTCCTAGAGCATGGATAACACTGCACAAAGGGATGGAGTCTCGTCCCGGGTGGGAAAGAGCTGCAGGAAATAGGATTTCATCGCTACCCAGAATAGCATGCAATTTAAAACTTACGAATTGTTCATTTCTGAAATTTTTTATTTAATATTTTCAGACCTCGGTTGACCGTGGGTAACTAAAACTGTGGGATACAAAACCAGGGATGAGGGGAGACCACTGTCCGTGACTGAGTGGGCGTGGCTTTATTCCTAGAAAACTATCTCAGCAGCAGGCAGCAGGTCCGATCTGGCTTGCGGACGTCGGTTTGCCAACCCCTGACGTAGTGGCAGCACAAACTGTGGGTCGCAGCGGCTGCTCTGTTGATGACGGCAGTCCCTGCCGCATGTGGTTGTGGGGAGGAATAAAGGAGTGAATCTGTCAAGCTCCCAGCGCAGTGCCTGACGCCCAGTTAGCTAGGATCTGCCTGCCGGCCACGGGCCTCTGCCTCCAGGGCGCTGGCTTTGATACACCTCTTTGCCTTGTTCCGCTGAGGACCCACTCTGAGCCCCTGGTGTTGGCCTCATGAGACACAACCTCAGCCCACCTTGCTTGGAACAAGGGAGGCTGAATTCAGCCCCAGCTGGGAAGAACAAAAGGCAGTTATGATTCCGGATGTTCAAGTCACTGAGAATAAAACCCTGGGCAAGGCCAAGGACAGAAGAATCAGGCCCCACACCCTGGTTGGAGCTGGCAAGGGTTCGGGAAGGCAGCCCCGGCCAGGTGGGCAGGGATTCAGGAAGGGTGGCAAGTCCTAGCAGGAACAGAGAATAAGTCGGGATCTAGGGCAAAGCAGAGCCATTTCCATCTGGGCTGACTCGGCAGGCAAGGAACAGGAGTTCTTCTGACTCTGGGAGCCAACTCTATACGCTGTATGACAACCGCTCACAGCCAAACCCCACAGCCACTGCTGTGCCGGGCTGAGACTGCCCTGTCCTCCCCTGCCTGCACAGGGTGGACTCTGGGTGTGGGTGTGGCTCAGGGCTGAGACCTAACGAGCAGGTAGGGGCACCAGAGCTCAGTGTGCACACACACTCATGGAAATGGACTTGGACTGGGAATTACACAGAAAGTCCACTATTAAATTACACTATTAAAAGTCCAAGTTTTTATGCTCCAAGCCAACCAATATAAAGAACATGTGAAAAACTCATTTTAGGGAGTGACAAATGTCCATATCTTAGGAATCAGGATTTATAGGCGCCATTATGTGCTACTTTAAAACAGCCCTTTAAACCTACAATTCTGCCTAGGAGATATAATGAAGTCTGAATCACATACCATCATTTTTCTTCCCTGAGAGGTGACAGCGTGGAGCTGAGCACCTGGACTTCTAAATATACACCTCACTGTTCACATATAAAACACAGTGTTTCTACACATCAGTTTCTTGGAACGAACTAGCTGGCCAACACTGTTGATGTTAAAATGGTACACTTCTCCTGGCACAGAGGCTCAGATGGGAACAGCTGGGCTCAGCTGGGAGAAAGAAAAGAAGCCCTTTGCTATCGGACAGCCTGTGGCCAGGCCAACTTCAGGTGCCAGCCTGCAGGGGGCGCTGGCACGGGCTGCACAAGAGCCCTCTCTTCAGCCTGCAGCCTGATATTAGCTGGGAGGAGCCTGCATACCTTTCCTGTGTAACATGACTCTACCATTTCTCTCCAGTGTCTCAGGAAAGCATGCTGGTTTCCAACGTCTTTCTTCTGGTCTTAAAGGAGCGGCCAAGTGCTGTATTTCAGTAGTTCCCAGGTGTTGGCAAGCATTCGATAGAACCAGTGGGGATGTAAATCCACAGGCCATCACTGGACTCCACCCCTGAGTTCTGATTTCACAAGTCTGGAGGGTGGCCTGAAAATGTGCATTTCTAACAAATTCCCAAGGAGTGCTGAGACTGCTGCGCGGGCCCCTCTCTGAGAACCAAGTTGAAGAGGTGACTGGGAACCACAGGCCTGGGCTAGGCCCTGCTTGCAACTCATTCACTCCTGTGGCCTTGGGCAAGGCCCACCCTCTCTTCAGGCCTAAATTTCCTTACAGGTAAATGAAAGGGGTAGCATGAGGGGATCTCTAAGAATGTTTCCTGTCCTAAAATGCCATTATTCTAAAGTGGTTCAGATGACTGATTCTGGCTCACACGGGACTGGTGGCTTCCACTCGAAAACAGAAGGCTCAATGGAATCCTTGCACCTCCTGTTCAACTCTTTATCGCATGACTAAACAGATGCAGGTCCAGGGAGGTTAAGTGACTTGCAGAGGTAACACAGCCAGGTAACAGCTGATTCTTGGACTAGGAGAGGAGACAAAGGCCCCGAATGCCATCGATCCCTGCTCAGGGCTCCCTCCACCACCCAGGAGTTTCCTGCACAGTGGCTCTAAGAAAAAGCAACGGGTTCAACCACCCAGTATTTTCAGCACCTCCGAGGCAACCCAACCCCACAGGCTGAGCCCCGGGCAAACCGGCAAATCCTCCCTCGGTGACCCTCACCAGTGCTGGTACCTGGGTCTGATCTACAGAAGCACCTGCAACCTATACGTCAGGCTGACGGGTAGGTAAGAGGTGCTCTGCAGGTGTGCAGGGAAAGGATATTAATCACAAGATCCCACGACTGTTAACCCAGGCTCCTAGAGGACAGCAGAGTTCCTGTTTTTCTCAGTTACCTCCATCTGCGTCTTCACACACGGGTACACACACACACACACACACACACACACACACACACACACACACAGTCACAGAGGGCCATAGCAGCCACAAAAGCTTGTCCTGAAAACAGATTCCTCTAGTCCCAAGTGGCTGCTCACTGCATGTAGAAGACCATTAAAAAGAATTACATTTCAAAGACGAGAGAGGAACACCTGTAAAGACAAACCTGTGTGAAGAAGTATTATGGGGCTCCACTCTAGCTAAATAGCCACATCTGAACTTTAAGTGTAATTTACAACGAAGAAGGATACACAGGAGCCAGGGCACTGGGCGATCTGCTCGCGGGGACCTGGGGGCCCAGCTGCGGGGGCCCCAAAGCTGAGTCTGCCATCACTCCCAGCAGCTGTTGGCTCATGGGACATCTTTTCATTACTGTCCTCAGTCATCTATCTCGCAGCCCTGGCAGCCATGGCTCTATTTTGGTGAAAAGAAGTAGATTTGTCCTTTGAAAAAAGTTAACAAAGAGACCCTTCTAACCTCAGACCCCTGTAGGACCAGAAAAAGCTTTGAATTCATGTCAAAGAAGCTGTCAAAAGAAATAGGCCATTTTCAAACAAAATCCATTTCTTGAGCATGATGCTAAAAATATTTATCACATGAAAGATGTGAAAACCTTTATGATGTCTCAACTCTGTATTATGAATGCAGATGTGTCCAGCAGAATGTGTGAAAAAAAAAAAAGAGAGAGAGAGAAGAAAAGAAAAACCGTCATGCCTATAATTTTGAAAGGGGGAAAATTTAGTCCTTTCCATCTGGTAAATTCTTACTTTATCAACCCAGCTGCACTGCACAGGCACCTGAGGCAGAGGAAGGAGGCAGACCCAGTGCTCAGCCAGACAAAGTAAGCAAAGTTGCAGACAAAGAAACCCTCCATGTCTGGGACACAGTGAGTAAGTGGTCCCATGCTTATCTGTGCCTGTCAGCCATGGGCTTTGGAAAGCATCCACACTTAATATCTTGTACACAAGGTCAGACAACATCACTTTATTGGGTCTCAGGATTACCACAGGATCTGAACTTCCTTCAGGGACCTCCAGAATCACGAGTGTTTGCACTACAAAGTGAATTTTCAAAGTGCATGATGAAGCGTATTCCTAGCCTGGAAAGAATCACGAAGGGCAAGTTGGTCTTCCTGGGGGACCTGAGTCTCCTGGGCTCAAATTTGAGGATAAGAGCTCTGCTCAGAGACCCTGTGGCTCTGAGGTCCCAATAGGCCATGGGTGACCAGAGTGGACACCTGGACGCACAGCCTTTCATGGGATCCTGAGCATGTCCTTCTTCTCTTCAAGAAGATGCTCCCAGTTCTAATGCCCTTGCCTGTGGGTGGTAGCTCAAACAGAAGCTCCCTGGTGGGCCCCAGGGCACTGAAAAAGACACACTGGCTTGCCCTACCTTTCCTGGGTACCCACAGAGAGACGAACATTAAACCCCATGCACGTGAAGTTACGAATGAAAGTTAATTCACTTATTCAAAGAATGTGCATCAAGATGCAGTTGTGCAGAGAGGGAGCCTAGCCTGGCAGACCTGGCACGAGTCACGTAACCTCACTGTGCCTCAATCTCCTAACACGGAAACTTGGGGAAAAACTGGGGGCAATTACGATTATGATACTGCTTCCGTGGGCAGTGACTGGGGACTGAGCGCATTGACAAAGCCTCTCGCATCCTGTGTGCTGTATTATCACCGGCGATGATTACTACTGCTGTGGGTCAGGAACTGTGTGATTGTTGGGACAGAATTATGAGCAAAACCAGTCGAGTGTTATTGAGGCGGCTGCCCATCACTTTCCTGTCTCCCACACCAGTGTCTGGTGCACAGAAAAACAGGGCTCCCCTACCCTCGCAAAGAGGAAGAAGAGGACCCAGAGCCCACTGATACCCTGGGGTGAGCTGCCTTGGGATGCCTGAGGAAGATCTGCCTTTGCTCCCTGTTCCTCACCCCCTTCCTGCCAAGGGCAGGGGAGGAAGGGGCGTCAGAGAAGCCACATGGGTGTGGGGGAGCCCAGTGCCAACGTCTGAGGGCCTCAGCATCCATACTGACCCTCCCTGGGCTGCAGAGTCGGGCAGGGAGTGGAGACTTTTCCTTCCAAGATGACCTGTCATGCTGTGCAGCCCAGGCAAGGAAACAGGATTTCCACCCCGTGGGGCTCTCACTGTGCAGGGAGATGCCACTGATCCCTCACAGCTTGGGCACTAATCCTCCAGATTGTCCTCTGCTCCCGAGGCTCATGGCAATCACAGAAGCTGAGGCAACCTGGAGCATGAGGCTGGGAGGCACAGTTCAGGCAGGGTCCTGAGAGCACCTCCAGGAACCAGAGAGACCTGGAGGTGAAAAGCCTCTTTGGTGTTGGGAGTAACCAGGGGGAGAACCCTAGCCCACCTCACACACACACACATCACTTGCCTTGTATAAGACATACCATGATTAGCTCCCTGGACCGTGGATTTGGGCAAAGTTGGTCCCCTGTTAACCTCCATGCCTCTTGCCAGGTGCCAGTAGGAGGAATGTTATTATTGAACATTTGTAGGGCGCTGGACTCCCTGGAGGGAAGGGCTCACCCCACCTGGCAGTCTTGCCTTCCTGAGCCCTTGTCTCTGTGCATTGCTCACCAGCACACTGCTCAGCACAGCAGGTTGAGGTAAAGGTAGAGCCTGGAAGAACAGCAGGGACCATCCATTCGGACCAGCTCTTGGCTCCTTTTAATCACAATGCACAGTAAGAACCACATTCCACATCAGGCCTATCTAGTACACACATGTATACATACACCAGGGAACCCACGATTTGCTCTGTGTGACCAACTGTGGCATATTCTATCTTATGCTATAATATTCTGCTAAGGAGGAAAGCTGGTCCTGACCTAGAATACTGATTCCATGACCCATTAGTGGGTTGTAACCCACATCTGAAAAGCACTGACCTAGATCAATGGATTACAATCTTTTAGAAATCAATGTCGGGGACTTCCGGCCAAGATGGAGGCATAGGTAGACACACTGTGCCTCCTCGCACAACCAAAAGAGGAAAAACAACAATTTAAAAAACAAAAACAGTGAGATCTAATATAAAATCGAACTGAGTGGAAATCCGACAACCAAGGAGTTAAAAAAAACATGTTCATCCAGACCGGTAAGTGGGGCGAAGCTGGGCAATGAGCGCACGGAGAGATGGCGGTTCGTGGAGCAGTACCGAAACGCTGCAGCTGCCCGGAGAGACCCGTGGCAGGCATGCCTGGCCAAAACATGGCCTGTGCACTCAGCGAAACCCCAGCCGGCCAACCCAGACCCAGCAGGGCCAAGACTGGTGGACCAGGTGGTCCCCCATTCGCACACAGATAGACCGGGAAAGAAAGCTGGGGAGTGGAGCAGACCACACAACCCACCATCATGGGGAAATAAAGCCTCAAACCACCAATTGAAAACACCTGTGGGGGTTGAGGCGCCGGCAGGAGGAGCTCCCAGCCTCATAGGAGAGTTCATTGGAGAGACCCACAGGGACTTGGAACTGAGCAGACCTGCCCACTCAACCCAGAGCCAGCACAGAAGGATCCAACTTACTTGTGGGTAGCAGGGGAGGTGCGGAGAGCGGAATAAGAGCCATTTTTCTCTCAGGCCCTGCCCCCACAGGCAGCATCACAAAACAACGATGTGGGTTACTCCGCCCTGGTGAACACCTAAGGCTCTGCCTCTGAAAGTAATAGGTGTGCCAAGAAAAAAAATGGCCCAAATGAAAGAACAGATCAAAGCTCCAGATAAAATACAACTAAGTGATGAAGAGATAGCCAACCTATCAGATGCACAGTTCAAAACACTAGTAATCAGGATGCTCACAGAATTGGATGAAAGTTGGTCTCAATTAGTTGAACAAATGAAGGATATGCTAAAGGAAATGAAAAATGTGCAGGGAACCAATAGGGATGAGAAGGAAACTGGGACTCAAATCAATGGAGTGGACCAGCAGAAAGAAAAAAACATCCAACCAGGAAAGAATGAAGAAATAAGAATTCGAAAACATAAGCAGAGGCTTAGGAACCTCCAGGACATCTTTAAACGTTCCAACATCCAAGTCATAGGGGTGCCAGAAGGAGAAGAGGAAGACCAAGGGATTGGAAACTTATTTGAACAAATAATGAAGGAGAACTTCCCCAAGCTGGTGAAGGAAATAGATTTTCAGGAAGTCCAGGAAGCTCAGAGAGTCCCAAAGAAGTTGGACCCAAAGAGGAACACACCAAGGCATATCATAATTACATTACCCAAGATGAAAAATAAGGAGAGAATCTTAGAAGCAGCAAGAGAAAAGGGGATAGTTACCTACAAAGGAATCCCCATAAGACTGTCAGCTGATTTCTCAAAAGAGACCTTGCAGGCAAGAAGCGGCTGGAGAGAAGTATACCAAATCATGAAAGACAAGGACCTATATCCAAGAATACTCTATCCAGGTAAACTTTCATTTAGAATGGAAGGGCAGATAAAGCGCTTCCCAGATAAAGTCAAGTTAAAGGAGTTTATCATCACCAAGCCTTTATTATATGAAATGTTAAAGGGATTTATATAAAGCATGGAGGGATATCAACAGGGGAGTGGGAGGGGGAGAGAGGAGGAAAAAGTACAGAGAATAAGTAGCATAAGCAGTAGGTAGAAAACAGACAGGGGGAGGTTAAGAATAGTATAGGAAATGTAGAAGCCAAAGAACTTATGTGTATGACCCATGGACAAAAATTAAAGGGGGGGAATGTGAGGGGGTGCGGGGGAATGTGAGGGGTGCGGGGGAATGTGGGGTAGAGGGGAATAAAGGGGAGAAAATGGGACAATTGTAATAGCATAATCAATAAAATATATTTTTTAAACAAAAGAAATCAATGTCCTCTTTTCACAAATGTTAAAACTCTCTACCCTCCTTTCATATTACTTGAAATTTGGAAATAAATAAAAAATTAAATGTCACGACTGAAAACAAATAAAAACAGTGGTTATTTGGAATAAGCTTTTTCAAAGTATGCATGCCACTTAACCCTACTGGCTCAAGATTGTCACATGAACCTCCGCACCCAGGGAAAAGATGTCCTCGTTGAAAATAACTTATCCGCGACAGCGGTATTCCAGGGCTTCTGTGGAGCCCCCTGGGGGAAGTCAGACCCTGAGTGGAGGGTAGGGGAGGTCTGAGGTTTCTCTTTCCCTTTTTTCCAGTCAGCCTCTAATTTAGTCTGTTCACATATTAGAATTTTGCATAGGAAACCCTTTAAAGAGAGCATTAATGGCTAAAGAAGATGTTTTGAACCCCACCAGCTAGTGAGTGAGTTAGTTCATGTGTTTCATTTGTCAGGGGAGAGAATGAGGCCACGTTAGTCCTGCCATCAGAAAGGTTCAGGGACGTGCTAAAGATGACACAGAGGCAAGGCTAGGGCAGAAGCGAAAGGGACACAGGACAGGAGGTGAGACCTGGGCATAGAATTCCCAGGGTCCTCAAACTTTCAAAAAGATCTAGCAATAAAGACACACACAGATCAATGAAGGAACCCCATTCCTTGGCTTTGGTTAGATTTCTAGAAGACTTGGGGTAAAAAAACGCCTTATCTACTGGGAGTCAGAAGCCCTGCTTAATGGCTACACATGTCTTTGATTAATAAAATGCGGGAAATAAATTGATCATCTCTGAATAAGGGCAGTATTTTTAGAAGACAAGCATCCTCCTAACCCGGGGTCCATGAGGCAGGAGGTCGTTGACGGAGAGAAGACAAGCATCCCTGCTGGCCACGTACCCTGGGCCCACGGTGGGAGGGTGGGCAGGAGGGCTCTGCTGGCTCTTCCACTGACATGCAGAAGCTGATGCAGAGCGTCAAGTTCATGGTTCTATAGCATCCACTATAGGAGGTGCTGTTGTCCTAGGCCAGGTGACCTTGATAGTTAGAACCCTCCCAGGACTGACTGGTTCTAGCTGCAGCTGCTGCCCTCTGCTCCTTCCGAGAGACTTTCCTTACCCACAGCCAGATAGGAGAGGCAAGATGACAGAGACTCTTCTCTGGGCTCCCAGCAAGATCCTCCAGTAGAAGCAGAGGCTGCTGTGGCAAGGTTTGATGACCAGATAAAGGCATATGAAGGGAACCAATATGTGTCCTGGAGTGAGTACAGTTCCCAGCCATAAATGCCTCCAAGAGTTGGAGTCAGCCTAGGAGACACCCCACACACACTCATGTATGGACAGGGCACAGACAGGCACCATCCCCCAGGGTGGAGCTAACCCCGACTTCCCAACCCTGGCTGCACAGTAAAACCTACTGGGGAACAAGACAACGACAGACAGCACAGATGCCCAAGCCCTACCGAATCAAACTCTCTGGACGTGGGCTCAGACATCTTGTTAGTTTTGCTTCATTTTTATTTTTTTATCTCCCCAGGTGACTCCAATATGCAGCCAAGATTTGGAGCCATGTGTCTGGGGAAAGGTTTCCAAATTCCAGTGTGTACACAAGCAGCTACCTGGAATGTCTGGAGAAAACACAGATTCACCCCAAGCTGGGCAATCCCCAGAGATTCTGAAGCAGAACTTCTGGAACAGGGTAATTATTAACTAGCCCTAGGAAATTAGATCCTCCTTGATCTACAGAACTTCATGTCAATTCAAACCATTTCACATCTCGAATAATAAAGCAACCCTGAATCCCTGAACAAATACTGTGATCCCTTTATATACCATAAATGTTTTATTAGACAAATAGTATGCCTTCTCTCAAATGGTAATGTTATCATTACCCTCTTTCAAAAAGTCTTTTGGAAGTTTAATAACTGATAACTGCAAGGTCTATTTTCCTCATTTGCACATCGTGATGTCTCATTTTCTTACCTGAGCATCCATAGGCCCCTCCTCCCCACAGCAAATCGTGAAGGGCTCTTGAATGTACTCAGGTGTAGAAAAGGAAACCTGCCAAGGCCCCAGGCTGTGATGGCCCGCAGCCCTTGGCTGGTGAGCGCAATCTTCCTTCCTTGCTGTCATACAGTTCTTATAAATGACCAGGTCTCATTTTAAGATTCTGGGTCATTGTTCTACACCACCAGCTCTTCCAGTGTTTCTGACTCAGTGTTCCCCGGAACACACTTTGAGAAACAGGGCGACTGAGGCTGGGCTGCAGGGAGGTTGCTGGGGAATAAAAGCAAGGCCAGATTGGGGGATGGAGGACCTCATGGGCTCTTCATTGAGCCCCAATTACCTGAGTCCCACGTAGGTAGGACTCGCAGGACTCTCAGGACTAGGGGCTTTTGCAAACAGGATCCTCCCAAAATCAGTATAAACCTGTCCACTTCATGAATGCCTGGCTTAACAAGCAGCCATACAGATAGTGTGTAGCAGATTCCGCGGGTCTAGTAGGTGATGGGGATCAGTTGCGAACCACTGCATGAAGGCTACAGAGTGAGGCCAACAGGCTCCCTGCCATCAGCAGCCTCACACACTGGGATGGCACGGACAGGTGAACAGGTATATTGTCAATGTATCACCATTCCGCATTGGGCTGGCTATGTAGATGGACAGCCATCCAGACAGATGGTCAGACAGCTGCCAGGGTTTGGTAGGGAGAGTATGTCGGGCGCAACTGCTGCCTCTTGAGATGGGCCAGCAGAACACAGCACTCTGCATCTCTGTAAATGAGCCAGCTCTGAGGATATTGTTTTTTGGATCCCAGGAGTCAGAAAAAGCAGGCTGAGTTGCTATAAACTAAAAGGAGCCAGTCAGTTTTCTTGCTTTTGTGAATGTCTCAGATGGTACAGGGCTAATGAAGGAAGGCCCCAAACCAGAGTCCCAGATCTTGCCTGGGGACTCCACAGAGCAAGCAGATGGAAGGCATCGGGACAGCTCCGAACACCTGCCCCCATTAAATGCGAAGTCTCACACAGCTGGTGTGCCTCACCGTATCCATTTACAGGCTTCCCCTTCCACAGTGGCCCTGGATTTTCCTCTGGACTCCAGAGAGGCCCTTGGAGGCAGGTGAGGCAGCAGGAGCAGCAGGGGATGAGCACACTTCCCTGCCAGCATCCTCAGGCCCTGGTCCTATACTCTACTCAGCCATCACTCACACCCACTTCATGTGGGAGCACAGCCAAACAGTCAAGAACATGATCTCCACATTTAACAGGCCAGGGGCAGACCTCTGGCTCCACCACTAACAACCTTGTGAGTTGGAGCAAGTTCCTGAACCTCTCTCAGCACCTTGGTTTGCTCAGCTGTAGAAAGAGAATGAAAAGAATCCTAAGAATTGGGAAGATTACATGAACTATTTAATGGGAAGTGCCTCTAATGCCTGGGACACGGTAAGTACCCAACTGATGTCAGCTATATGGAGTGGGGGCAGCACAGAATACAGAGAGACCACGGGCGGAGATTCCCCAGCACAGGTCCCTGCTCTGTCCTGTATTCGCTGCAGGACCTCGCCCTCCTAACCTTTCTGAGCCTCAGCCTCCTCCTCTCTCAAACGGATACCACAATGATGCTTGCCCGATCTGCCACAAAGGGTTTGTATGTGTGTGTTGAAGTCTGTATTAATGCAAGTCTCATTATCAGCATATCTAGCATAGTCTCTTCCTGTCCCTCAGCCTGGTGAAGGCGTGTCCTGTCTGCCACCCTTGAGCATAGCTAACGGGACAGCAGCCCATTGCAACAGTAACTTTTCCTTCCCCAACAACACTTGAGGGATCTTATTTTAAAGACAACCAAGGAACTCAAAGGGCCATTCAGTGGTTAACCAGCAGGGTTGGAAGGCATTGCCCCCGAGGGAAGCCTGCCCATCACCATGACTGTGTCTTTTACAGGGTCCAGCACCAGTCTCTAAGGTGGGAAAAGGGTCAAGCAAAGTCCAGCTGACAGCCTGTCTTCTGGTCCCTAGAACCCTCATTTCCCCCTTCTCTAAACTCTGTCACCACGCTGGGTCTGTGCCTCAAGGTCAGGTTCTGACTTGGTCTCAGTTTGATTCACAAGGGCCACCTGGAGCTCCTCGGGTAGACTGGGAGCTCTCTGAGGGCAAGGCCTGTGCCTCGCTCAACTCTGGATCACAACATCACGTGGCCCAAGGCTGGTGTCATAGCCAGTGTGGATCAGATTTGCTGATGGCTGGGTATGGGTTACTTGTTTGAAAATGAGTGTAGACTCCCTATGGGGTTTCCAGCTTCCTCTTGTAGCCTTTGCAAGGGGGACTGAAGGGCTCAGGTGGCTGTCAGAGAAGAGCCTGACCTCAGGAATGACCCAAGAATCCCTTCTGCCTGTTCTCCTTACGCTCCATTGGACAGGTGTACATTCATGGACATCAGTGATTCCCTCAGATTCCGGGAACAAGGTCCCCAGTCATGAGCTTCCCCCAAAAATCGGTCTCCAAATAGATTTTTGTCCTTTGAATGAACCAAAGTCCTGCTCTCTTGCTTCCTTGACCACTTCCCGTAATGACCTTTAGAAAATGCACTTAAACCAAAACAGCTGTAACACATCAAACAGAAAGACTGCTCCTCTGACCTGCTTTTGTCTCTCGCGTCACCTTTGCCAACTGACAGAGACATCTGCACTTGATCTTAGCCAAAAGGCCGAGAAGCGATGACAGAGACATCTGGAAGGGAGGGTTTTGAGACTGTGCCCACGGTGTTTTCTTGCCTCACAGGGCTCAGCCCCTAATTCATGCTTGGCCATGGCTGTCACTCTCATTATGTTCCCTTAAACCACCTGGCTCAGGCAAGATCTTCCTTCAGCCCTCGGCCCCAGGATTGAGACCCTGGGTGCATGTTTTCTGTCCATGCGTGCTCCTGTTGCTGGCACAGAGGAAATGAACTCTGACATGCCTCGCATTTCTGTCCTGGCCCACTGATGGGAAATTTCAGTTTCTCAAAAGGTGGGAAAAAGCCTCCTACCCTTTTCCATACAGTTCACTTTCAATTATTAGGGTGTGAGGAATGCAGTTGGCTGGGTAAGTTAGCAGGGTACTTAAGACCTCGTTATTCCTCCAAAACAGGCTTGGGAACAGTTATAGGATGGCTATTCACTGGCAAAATTTTGATCTTTTGATCTGTATATGACTCCCTTCTAATATTCAACTACTTGAGATATTGACAGATGTGGAGAATGGACTGAAAAAACCCTTAAAATTCCACTAGCTGGGTCCCCTAGCAGACTCCTAGAGCCCTTCCTTCCTCAGAGAGCTTCTTCCTGCCATTGTGAGCCCTACACTTGGCCTATAACAGCATCTCCCCAAGGCCTGTCCCCACACCTGAAGACCAGGAAGGACCTGCCAGAACCTGCAGCTGCCGTGGAGAATCCATGGCGCACTGTTGGCCTCTGACCATCTGGCCCCAGGACACAACTTCTGTGACCCACGGGATGCTTCCCCCTTCTATGTCTCCATCCTAAAAATCTTTGCCTGGGGGTTAAACGTCCCTCCAAGTGACTTCTTGATTCCTCCTCCAGCTGACTCGAGACCCTGCACATCAGTCATCACTCTCCCATCTGTATCTTTAGTCCCCACCTTTCCTCTGAATCATTCTCTTTGCATAATTTACATAATTCCCATAATTTAGCCCCATCTGATGAAACCTTCTCCTGGATCCCCTTCACCCTACCCTCTCACTTTCCCCCTTTCCTTCAATTCCAGTCTTCTTGGAAAAGAAGTCCACGTCGACGGCTTCCTTCTCTAACCCCCTCACGGTTTAGTGGTTCCCTGGGGCAGACTGTACCCTGAAGGCATGCCTGCATCCCTAGAACATGGCACAGGGCTTAGACATGATAGAAGCACAACAGATGTTTGATGAATAATGAATGAATGTGTAAATGAATGAAAGAGCAAGTGAACAACACTCAAATAATTCATACCCACTTTGGGCTTCATGTTCTCATCTTTAAAGCAGGGAGACAAGTAGGCCTGACCTCGCTCTGACACAGCATTTTGCTGGGTCTTCCCTCTCCACGTCGCCGTGACAGGCGGGTGGTAACTGGCTGCTATTGTGGTGCTGGGGACGAGGGGCGGGGGAGGGGGGTAGCAACATTAATCCCAGGCAGCTTTTTCTTGCTGTGATTCCCTGGCTCTCTTTCTGATCCCCCTTTTCTTTCACTTTGTTGAACACACCAGCTGTGCCATGAGATTCTGAGTTACTAATCAAGATGATGTTTATGACGTCCATAGCACAGGGCTTGGTACATGAAAAGAGAAACCTTGTAGAGCCATGTTAAGCAGGAAAATGAGGGTCAGAGAAGTTCAGTAACTTGTCTGGGGAGATCCAGCAAGAAAAAAAGGTTGGTGGGATCCAAACCCCGCGATACTTTTTTTATGGCTCTTCTTGTCCATGGCCCATTAGCCTCTTGGGCTCCTCCTCTGCTATGGCCCTGACTGGCCCTCTCTTTGACAAATAAAACAGCTTTGTAGCCTGACTCCCTCTGTCAGCGGCACAGCTGTCTTGGGCTCACGAAGGGCCAAGCCAAGAGTCCCAGAAAGTGAAGGGGGCACAGCTCAGTGACAGGGAGCACCACTGTGGCCTCAGCAGAAAGCTTCTTGCAGGGAGCAACTTGTCCTTTAGTTGGGGTTTACTTGCAAGCTAAGTAGGTTTCTTCGGAGTGTGCAGCAGGGAAAGAATGGGTGATCTGTCTCACACTAGGAGCAGCTGATAGCATCTAAATCTTACAGGAGGGCAGGTGCTCTACTGTCTGGATGCGGGCCACGTTTCCCCCTCCTCTGCACCGCCTGGTGGAGGCACAGAGAGAGGGATCTGCAGGGCTCCCAGCCAAGGCTCGGGGTCAGACTCTGGCTCAGGGCAGGCCCAGGGTGAAAGGGAAAGAGGGGTCGCATGCGAGTGGGAGTGCATCAGGGGCAATCTTTCCCTCATTTTCTCTCTGGCCTCAGGTACTGCTCACAGCTGCCCTTTTATGCCCCTAGTAAATCTAACTAAATTCCATTTTAGGCGGGTCCACTCAAAGAGAAGAGAGGCAGAGAATACTAAAATATTAGCACTTATTTCTGGATTGTTCAGTGGATGATGATTATTAGTTCTACAATAAGAAAATAACAAATGACATTTTAGGTGTTTATTGAGCTCCTACTGAATGCACAGAATGGAGCAAAGATACACTTACACAAGGTCTGTCCAGAAGGTAGGTACCCAGCCATGTAATATGAAAAATAGAAACATTTCTTGAAGAAGATACAAGATACAAGAAATACTGTACATAAGACAATGACACCTCAGTCCCCTTCACAATAGGCACCCTAGGACCTCACACAGCTGTCCCACTCTCCATCAGCTGCCCAGTCACATTTTCCTGAATCTCATTGACGGTCTGAAATCTCTTCCTTTTCAAAGGTGATTTTAGTTTTGGGAAAAGCCAGAAGTCACAGGGTGCCAAATCTGGGCTATAGGGGGACTAAGTCACCTGGGTGATTTGATGTTTCACCAGAAAACTCTGCATGAGACATGATGCATGAGCAGGTGCGTTATTGTGATGAAGCTGCCAATCACCAGTTGCCCATAGCTGCAGTCTTCTGAATCATCCAAATAGTTTCCAAGGAGGAATATTCAAGCTTAACGCAAAATCTAATGCAGATTCCTTGCTCTACTTGCTCAGTCATTTTGAATGCAATGGCCACACAGTACAAATATTCACTCAATGGCATATGCCACCCCCACTTACTTAGTACGGCGAAGTTGCCATTTTTGATCTGCAGTCAAATGCTCTACCACTGAGCTGTACCCCCACCTCCAAAGTTGTCATTGTTCACACATGTGCATTCCAGTCCACACTCTCCTTGGCTGCCAGGTTACATCCATGTTGTGTAAACCAATCTCGTTATTTAACCATGGCTGGACTTTTTCCAGACAGACCTCATATACTAAATCTAGGTGGATTAGACTGTGTAAGTAAAATGAATTCAGCTATGCTATGTTTGTAAAAACACTAATTATGTGACAGAAAGTGTGCTAAGTATTTTCACGGTCATTACATCATTTCATCTTCCAAATAATCCCATGGGGGTAGGAATTACTATACCTGTTTGATAGATGAGGAAACCAAAACTCTGAGAAGTATCTTAGACCAGATGATAGAGGAAGTAGGGGGCAGGGTACCAACCATGTCACCCACCTTACTTTACCCAATTAGGCTCCGCTGCCCCTATCACGACCCCCAACCCCACACGGTATTAAACAACACTCTCAACCCAACTCTGGGATACAAAGGCCCAGAAAATCTCTGGAACCATGCAGAACATTATTGAATCAAATTAGAATGAACTTGCCCTGACCAGTGTGGCTCAGGTTGCTGGTGTGATTCCCAGTGAGGGCACAAGCCTAGGTTGTGGGTTTGGTCCACAATTTCTCACATCGATGTTTCCCTCTCTCTCTTTCTCCTTCCCTTCCTCTCTCTCTAAAAATAAATAAGTAAAATCTTTAAAAAAAGTTAAAAAGAATTCAATAGGGCTACTGTCACTTATTTGACTCTCTCAGTGCAAAATACTCTGAGGCAAGAGCTTGGATAAGTGAAAGTGCATTCACTGAGTAATCAAATGAATGCGCTCAGGGCCCAGAATATGCTCTTGCATATAACTTACTTTATAAATACAAACCCAGTCTTATTCAAAGGTTTGAGAAGATTTGCTTTTCAATGGAAAAATCTGCATTTTAACATAAAGGTGTCTAGTTATTCACCAGAGATGCAAGCTCTGATTATGTCACATATTTAGCATTTAGAAAGCCAGAGGATTCCAGAAGGCTCATTACGTGCACAGACGGTATAGAGTGAAATATGCGAGCATCATTTTCAGTAACCTGAGGACCATCTCTACAGAAAGTCTCCAGGGACAGCAGCATTAGTGCTGGTTTTTTTTTTGGCAAAGCCAAGGAGTGTATGTGTGTAGGGGGAGAGAGAAGCAAGCTCTCTCCCAAGCCACTTTGTTATGCTAATTGAGCACCTGGTGCTATGGCTGTAACTGAACTTGCCAGGCAAATCTGCCAAGTGAAGCCTACATTCTATTGATGGAGACAAACATTAAGTAAAATAAACCAAGAATGGAGGTCCTTGCAGATTGTGACCTTCATTGTTAGGAAGGGAATAAAATTAGCATAATAAAGAGAAAGAAGGAAGGGAGGCACTGCTTGAGATAGAGTGGTCAGGACCAGTCTTAGTGAAGGACACGTTTGAGCTTGAAGGATGGGAATGGGTCAGCCACAGGACAGAGGGGAGAGCAAGTGTGCGAGTCTTGTGGCCAGAAGGAACGCAGGGGGTCCAAAGAACTAGCATGAGACCAGCATGACTAGAAGCTGGGGGAGGATCACGCAGGATCCCAAAGAGAGTGGGTCTCATTCTGCAGCAGTGGGGAAACTTTGAAGGACTTAAGCAAAGGAGCAGCGCAATCTGATTAACATTCAAAAGTTTATTCAGGTCCGAGAAGGAATGGGAGGAGCCCAGTTAGGGGCTATTGAGCAATGCAGGCGAGTGGCTCAAATGTGGCTAGTAGCTGGAGATGAGAGAGAGAGTTGGATTTAAGGTCCACTTTGGAATTAGAAACACCAGGCTTTATTGAAATTAAGAACAGTCTAACAATAGCCAGGGGGGAGAGGGGAGGGGACAATGGGGAGAAGGTTTTCAGGAATCACGGTAGAGGACACATGGACAGAACTAAGGGGGAGGAGGGAGACTGGGGAGGGAGGTGGGGTTGGAGGGGAAGGGAGGAGGGGAGGGGAGATGTGGCAAATAACTGTAATTGAACAACAATAAAGTAATTATTTTAAAAAAAAGTTAAGTAAAGGTGAATTCATTATTCACGCATTTAACAAACATTTAAGATTAAGAAATGGGAGATTCCTCACCATAGGAAGAATTGGTGGAGCAGAGACATGGCTTCAGAAGCCTTAAATTCACCATGGATTTTATACACACACACACACACACACACACACACACACACATCCACCGTCCAAGGGGAAGCTATCACATCATTCAACAAACAAAAATAAATGGACCACTAAATACCGTGTAAATTTCAACATGTAGGTTTCAACTTTCTCCCATTCCAATTTCATCGCAACAAAGAGAATAACCAAACAAAATCTCCTATTTCTTTTCTTATAATTCTACTTGGTGTCATTTCTCTTGGCGCTTTCTACCTGCATAATACATCATATTATCATATTTCATATTATCATATTACAGTCACTGTATCACAAACAAGTGATAATTATCATATTTCTAGAGCCTGTTAACATCCACTTGCCACAGTGATATCCTTCTAAATCTCCATGTGAGTCATTCATTTCATTTTTTATGAAGATCACAGGTAGGTGCTCAGTGGAAAAATAATCACTAACCTCATTAGAACAGCAGGATAAGAGCCTGAGAGCACTGCTCCTGGCATCCTGAGAGTCGACAGTTACAGCTCCCGAGACCCCAACTTGGATTTTGTTCCTTTTAGTCATAACAATGTTAAAGTCCAAAAATATACTTTAAAACAAAGTCTTTGAAACTTGGCCAGAAGCTGCTGGGCCCTGTTGTTTCTGCTGAGCATGGCACTTTAACAGCACTGCCAGCCGCCCCGAGAGGAGCCATGCAGACAGCGGTACCCACCCAACTTCCGCTAATTGTATTTTCAGAAGATGCCTGGCTTTGGGCAGAGTGACATTAGAAAACCGGAACCATGCTGGTCTGAATGTCCCATCCCCAACAGTCCTTCTCCGGGAGGCCTCAAATGAAACGCACCCCCAGGGGCCTTCTGGATTGTCACAGACATGGTCCCCGTTTGTCTGCCACGCGGGCGACTTGACTTCATAGAATTCCAAGCCATGCAGACCCTGAGTCTGCTGTCTACGCAAGAGGAGACAACAGGCACCGTACCCAGGAACAGAGCGGGAAGCCATGGTACCCATGACTCATTTCATTCTCTAAGCTCAACATTTTCCTTCCTGGGCAGAAAGATGGTTCATAGGATAGAAACATGGACATGGAGAACTTCTTTGTTCAACCTTCCCTTCTTATGCCCTGGAGGCTATGATCTCCCATCATACTAGTTCGAGAATCATATTTTTCCTTCATATCTTCCAGCCAGGTCCACGGAAATCAAAAACCATTGGTCATTCCTCCTCCAACCCAGCTGATAACTCTAGCTCAGTTCCAAGGTTCTCACTAGTAGCAGTGGAATTGGGGGTCCTCTTAACATCAACAACAGCATGAAGAGGTAGCCCCTCAGAGTCATGTCCCTGGAATATATATATATTTCTAGTCTCCTTCTGTGGTTTCTCCTGTGGTTATTCAGAAATACTCAGAGCCAGGCAATATGATTCCTCTTGGGTAAACAGAGCTAATTGGACACATTCAGAAGGGAGAAATTTCTCCCATAGCCTATAAAATTAAAGGCAGTAAATAAGCAAACAAAACGTGTTTCCTCTGACTCTGGAGGTGCTGTGGCATCCTCCTTTATTGGCTCATAAAGCATCGCCCGGCACTCTTGCTCTGCTATCGACAGCCCCAGTGACAAGGCCGAGCTATCAGCTCACTAATTGGAATGTCCTTTCACAGGAAACTCTCTTTCTGAAGGAGTCGCATTTGCAGCCCCACTCCCCGGCTTTTCAGGGGCCATTGCTCGGAGGCAATTAGCTATCTGAGGTGGCAATTTCGTAGCAACCTTGGTTTGGTGTGACAGGATGTAACGACGGAGCCTCAGCCCTGACTGCAGCAGAAGGATCGGCAAGGAAACCAAATGAATAAATGGATTATATGAAACATTCAAACATTTGAAAAGTAATATCAAACGTGTAAAACAGATTTGATCGAGGCACATAGAGAAAAATCAATGTTAAATGTTTATGTAATTATTTTTAATAAAAAAGGCAAATGTTAATATTAGTGTGCCTGGTATTAGCCTGTTTACTCTCGTCTCCATTTCTTGCTCTTCTCCAGCCTGTTCTGAATTATGGGAATTAAACAGGGGAGAGGGGCGTGGACTCCTGCACACTGCATTTCTCAACGGTGTTCTATCCGCATTTGGCCAACGGGAGGCACTGAATGGAGATGGAGGGCGGGAGGAAGAGAGAGCCAGGGTATTTCTACCCCTTGCTCTCTGCTTCGTGTGGCATCTCCCACAGAGGTGGCGCCTCTTCACTGGCTTTGATGCCTCTTGCACAGGCCCACTTGGTACCACCTTCTGCCAGGTGACCCTGTATCCTGGGCTCCAGAAAGGAAAGACTGCCCCACACCCTTGGCTCTCCAGCCTTAGACATGGTAGCAGCTTCCTGCTGGTGCTAATTTCTGGTGGCCTGAAAGTTCTCCTGCTTGCCTTTCCAGCTCTTCCCTCACCTGTGTGATCAATTCCTTACATTATTCCCTTCCTGTTAAAATGCTTAGTGATTTCTGTTTTCCTAACTGGACACTGATTCAATCAGGAAAACAAAGGCTTACATCATGGAAATCTACTTAACACTGAGCGATGCTTTCACTGTGTACAATATAAACACTGTCTATTGTTTTAACCCAAAGAGTGAGGACTGGGGGAGAGGAGGTGTGTGTTTGGGAGAAGTGGAGAGTGTAAGAAAACCTACTCCTCATTGACCATAACAGAAAATCAGTATATACAGTGCCTAACAATGTGAATCAGGAAATAATGGTAACAGCATGTTATTCAGAAATGTGGTGGCAAATATGAGAAGAAACAGCTAAAAGAGTTAAACAGAACTGCTTTGGGGGTCAGGACTGGGAAGATGAGTCTGGTGAAGTATAGAACTATTTTATTTTATTATGGGTACTACTTGAGGTTTTCTACTATGTAAAGAATTACTTTGATAAAATTCAAAAATGATTTTAAAAATAATGATGCATTCTTGCAGTTTCTTGAGGGATGACATTAAACTCACGAACCCATTGTTTACAAAGCTGACCTTCCGCCCCCATGAAAAATCAACACGTTTATTTATCTATGGTCTTCGACCCCAGTCTGACACCCCACCACACCCTCAAGTCCTTGGCTGCTGTACCGATGTTTTCTTCAGCAAAGTCACCTCTGCGAAGCCTCTTTTGGTGGGGCCCAGGACGGAAACATAAATTCCTCTCTCTGTCTCTCTCAGTTATATGCCTTAACTCACCCTTAGTCACTGTTATTTGGGGGTTTTTGCTCTGCTCATTCCAGGTTTTAGTTTATCCCTCTAATAATGGTGTGGACATGCTCTGTCCATTCTTAGTTGTCTACCCATCTTTCATTGGCCTAATGGTCTGATTTAGTTCCAGGTAATAGTTTCTCTTATCTCTCAGGCTGCCTGCTGAGCTGCAACTGTCTCTGGTGCACATGAATTTGTTAGAAACTTTGCTTCTAGTCTCTGGCAGAAAAAGGCTCCGGGTATCTCCGGCCACTGCCTGGTCCCAGGGCTGGTGTGTGATCTGACTGTGGAACGTACTGGCTGCCATTCCTGCTGGAAGTCTCTGACAGCAGAAGAGTGAAACTGGCAAGCCAGCTCCAGCCCTTCCGCGTCTTCTCCGACTCCCCAGGCGAGCTCTCCCATCCTACGTCAGCACGCCCCGCAGTGTGCCCTGCAGAACCTTCCTTCTGTGCAGAGTTATTAAGTGCTGTAAAATAGGAGGTTTCATGGTCAAATGACTATAGAAATATTGGTTCGTCCTGGTTAAGTGAAAGAGAATCGTGATTGACTCAGGATTTTTCAGGCCTTTGATGTATACTGGGAAGCTCCAAGAGCGAAGTGTAATTGCAGCACTCGGCAAGTTCAGGTGACCGGGGGAGACATTCTTTAAGGGGCAAAGCTCAGGCCTGATGTTCTATGGAACTTGCTTTGGGAAATGCTTGCATCAATAATCTTCCCCAAGTTATTGAACACTGATCCTTCAATCAAATGGAATGTGTTCAAATTGCTTCCAGAGGGATACTCCAACGGGCTCACAGCGACAGGCTTTGTGTGGGTCTAAGAAGCTACAGGAGCTAGGTGAGTGAGCTCATGACCAAGAGGGTGCTGGAGTCACCCAAGGCAAGATAAGTCTCCCCCAAGTTCCCGAAAGAGAAAACAGTCTGGGCCACCCCTCATCCCAGCTCCAGCATAGCACCCACACTTCCCTACACACCATCAGCTCCCATACCTCTCCACCCTCCCTCCTGTAGTTTCTCTTCTGAAACACAGATCCCTCCCTCTTTACTGTCTCAGTGTAGGTTTGCCCAAAAGCCAACTCTGGGACAAGCATTAGCCTTTGAGTAGGAGGTGAAGAAAATCCTGATAAGACAGAACAGTGAGACAAGGAAGGGAAGGCAGCCAGCAAAGTTGCGCTATCCCGCCAGCACCATGGGTGATTGGGGCCAAATCCTGCTGGGGAAACTCGGTGCAGACCCCACACCTCAGAGTTGTCTTCCCTAGGGTGAGCGACCTGGGGTATTTCTACACCACGTCCTGCCAGTTTTTGGTTGACAACTGCTATGGGGGCAGGAATGTTAATTTCCCAGCACTCGGGTGGTCTCAGCAGGGTGGACATCAGTGGAAAGAGAAAACACCTGAGCAAAGAGATGCTTGTGCTGGTGGTTGGAAGTTGGGCCACTGAAGTTGCACTGAGGGAGCAAGGTGAGAAGATTTGGGCACAGACAACACCTGCTACACCTGCCCAGGACATGTTTATTCCCTACCCCAGCCCCGCCCCACTGCCACCCTGGCAGGCCCTGCAGGAACAGGCCTGGTCTCTTACCATAGCTGTATCCCACTGCCTGGCTCAGTGTCAGCCTGCACAAGTACCTGCTGGATGAAGGGATCCCTCTAAGCACAGCTTACATACATTTTGAATTTATCCATCCCAGTCTATGGCCACACCACCCTGAGTGCACCCAATCTCATCTGAATGTATCCATCCCATTCCACAGAATCATTCACCCCCTATCTAGTTCCCCATAGTGCCCGTGCTCCCCTCTAACCACAGTGAATGATAATTGTCAATGTCCTTACCTGTTTTCCCTATTGAGCTGTGACTTCATGAGAAGGACCCTTGTTTCCCCACAGTCCAAGCCCATGACAGGTAATTAACATGGAGTTTCTAAACTGGACTGAATGGAACCAACTTCCCACTAGGACCTTGGGGATGGAGACCCCAGGGTAGGAAAAAACAGCATGCCATAAAAAGTGAGGGTGTGGGCATTAGGCTCCACGCTGGCTGCTGAGAAGTCTAGGTACGGCTGTACCCGAGGGTGAGGTGAGGCCACTCCCAAGCTACACTGGCCTCCATGTGGCCAGCACACCTGTCTGGATACTTGGTTCCACCCTGGAGCTGTGCTTCCACACTGCTCACAGGGCCTCAATTATTAAAGCTCCCTATCAACCCATAGGCCCACAGAGCCAGGGGGTCAGTGAACCAGAGGGCTCTGGACAGGAGGCCTGGCTTAAACTACTGTGCAATGCAGGAAAATGCACAGAAGCAGAGAGAAGGAGAGATGGCATCTCTGGAGTCACAGAAAGAGGGGAGCCATCCCCCCAAGGGTGAGACCCCAGCCCTTTGTGTTCACACACCAGCCTGGGTTCCCACTGACAGGACAGTCTGTCTTCCTCATGGAGGTCCTTGCCCTGCCCCAGTGGGAATTCAGAAACAGGGCTGCTGAAGGCAAATGTCATTAGGAAGAGCACAAAAACAAACTAGTATCCCAACACACTCAGGCAGTGAGCTTGTGCACTGGTTAAAACACCAGTCTCTCAGCTGCTTCAGGGAATTAGCTAAAGCCAAACTGACTCACCATTTGTGCACAGTCATAGGAGACAAGGAATTAAACCCTCTGTGGTTAGACACACACGGCTTGTCCTGCCTGCTGCAGCTCTATTTCTTGCTACTCAAGTGTGGTCTGCACACCAGCAGCATGAGCTTCACCTAGGAGCTTGTTAGAAATTCAGACTCTTGGATCCCAGCCCAGACCTACCTAAGCATAATGTGCATTTACTAGCTCCCCAGGTGATTCACATGCACATTAAAATGTGAGGCACCTTTGCTCAGATTCACTCCATTGGCTCAGAGTCGTCTTCTTTAAACCACAAAAACCTTATAGGTTTGCCAGTCTGAAATCTTGACTGCCTCCCCAACAGTCCAATCTGATGCCCACCATTGTGCCTAAGAGAGAGAGTCATGCCCCTCTTCTGTACTCTTGCTATTCCCTTTGCCCAGAGTACCCTCCTTTTCCCAGCTCCATTCTTAGCCTGGCTACATTTTCCTTCAAAGCTCAGCTTCTGGGAAGCTGCTCCTGACCCTCTGGGCTGGGAGAGGTCCTCCTCTGTCTCCCTTGGCATTCGACACCCAGTCCCAGCAGAGCTTCCGTCAGACTGCGCAGCTGCTGATGTTTCTCTCTCGCTCATCACTGGGAGGTATGAGGTCACCTTTATATAACCAACTGCTAGCGAAGACACTTAAAACATCTTGGTTGAAGGTGAAAGAATGCCCACTAGATGTTTCTCAGAGGGTCAAATTGTCCATTCATTCTGGAGAAGCCCATGGCAGAGTGGATCTGAAAATGAGCCCCCAGCCTGCTCTTGGACTGCCACACAGAGCTCCTGGGAACCAAGGCAGCAGATGAGTTGGGAAAGGCCAGGGCGTCACCCACCAGGCCAGTCTCAAACACACGTTTCCTCTCAACTGAGGCAAGACTCCAAATGGCAGACGGCACTACAGCCAACTCTTGGTGATACAAATGAGTTGCAGGAGGGCAAGTAGATGGGCACCCAGGATGCACCAAAGTTTCTTCAATAAATAATGAGCTCACTATCTGTGGGCGAGTTGGCATTTAGGCTCCTTCCTGTGTGCTTTTGGAGGGATGATTAATGTGGCCCTACAAGAGAAGCTGTGCAGCCTGAAATGAAGGCCCAGAGCAAGGAAGCCATCTCTGGACAGACTGGGTGCAATGCGTAAGCCTCCCTCACCCCAAGAAACAGCATATACTGTGTGCCAAAGCCTCTCAGTAATTTTCAGTGAGACTAAATGAGCTCAGTGAGATTAACCATTATTTGCTGCATGTTACAAATTTTCAGTGAGACTAAATGAGCTCAGTGAGATTAACCATTATTTGCTGCATGTTACAAATAAGGAGCCAGATGCTTGGAGTGGTTAAAAAAAAGACCATCTGAAGTCCCAGAGCAGGTGAGTGCCGGAGTCAGGAGGGCTATCTGAGGTGGGCCCCCTCTAAGGACAGAGCTCCTGCAAAGTGCAACAGGCCTCCTGCTGACCACTAGGAACCCAGGCCGATACTGAGCAACGTGCTTTGCTTCAAAAATAGCCCAGTGAGATGTTAATAAAGCACACGAAGGTATCTGCTGCCTTCGATGATGGAACGGGCACAGGATGGAGTGTGCAGAGTCATGTGGCTTACAAGAATGAGAGTCCCGGGACTGGAAGGGACTGGAGAGTCCCCTCAGCAGCCCTGGTGAAGGGAAGAGGGGAGCTAGCACCAGGTCCAGGAGGCATGAGGAGAAACTGAGCAGCTAAGCATGGCTCTTGGAAATGCCACTCAACATGAGACCTTGAACAACTCAACATTTTCAAGCCTCAGTTTTCTCATCAGTAAAATGTTATCATTATGCCAATCTTCAGGTGAGCCCGTCATGAGATAACATAAGGATAACCATTGTTTGTTATGTTAAGGCCACAGCAGAATTCCTCCCAGGAAGAGTAGTCTTTGGAAACCAATTTATGAGTGCTGGGTGGAAGGTGAATGCACACAGCCTCCCCCTCAGACCGGGGCACCGCCTGTGCCTAAGGAGTCACAGGAGGGGAGGAGGCCCTCCTGGGCCAGGGTGAAGGACTAGGAGTTTGCTCCTGAAAAAGAGAATGCAGGACAGCGAGTGCCAGGCCTGAGAGATGATGCGAAACTGGGATGAAGTATGGGCAGTAAAACCCCTTGAGGTAAAGTGGTCAGCAGGCGTTTTGAGAACATCTAGGTTTTTGGAGACAAAGCTGCTGTCCTATGAAATCTTTGGGAAGGCCCACCGTGTCCCTGAACCCTCGGTGAATTCTCTTGTGGAACTCCCCAACTATGAGCACAGTGAGCACATCTCAGAGGCAGTCCAAGGGAAGACAGGAACCTAGGTCTCGGGGCAGCCTGGAGTCCCTGGGAGTGAGCAGGAATCTGCACGGAGGACACTGTACTGCCAGGGGCTGTGGAATTAGCCATAATGATGTGTAGATCTTGAGCAGTGAATGAGCTCCGGCTGCCACCTGGCCACATCTGTTGGATGCCTTGCGCATCCCAGGTGTCTTGCCCCTCTGGCCCTTCTTGCCTTCTTATTCTCCTGCATTCATTTGCCCCCCAATTTTCTGCTTGTCACTGGGCTCTCTGAAGGTCAGAAACCCATTCCCCACCAAGCCTACTCCCATCACTGGAAAGAAAACAAAAGTAACATGCAGATTTTTAAAATAAAATTCCAAGGTCGTTGTGTACCACAGGGCACTAGTGCTCCTGTCAAGGGATAGAGCTGAGGAGTAGATCTGAAGTTAAATAACTCCGAGTAGGGTTTCTTCTTCATCCTATTTTTAATAATTCATGGTGCCAGACAGGTTGACAACTTATTGAAAATGGTTCCTCACCTGGAAAGTGCTTATTACTTCCAGTGTACCATCTTTATTACATAGATACTGACATTTAACACTCAATAAATCTCCGCCCCCTCCACGGAGATGTACCTGGCAGTCAACAGGAGCTCCTGCCTATTCTTTGCACTCTGGCATGGTTTTGGTATCAGCGACTATGTTCTGTTACCAGATCCCTCAACTCCAAAGCAAAAAGCAGTCCTGGAATGCCTTTTTCCAAGCTGATGGACAAGCCAACCCAGCCAAGACTCCTAACCTGCTGACAGTGGCTGGTACATGTTTGTTAAGGGAGTTCATAAGGGTTGAGTGAGTGAATGAGGCAAGGAAGGAGTGTTCCTGCTATGCCCCACCACGTGGTCTGCTTGGACAGCCAAGGCTCCTCCCAATCCCTCCCCCTCCACCAGCACTCTCCTCCCCGGGAATAACCAGTCATCACCCCCCGATTAGCCAATGTGACTCTCAACCTCTGGGCTTCAGCTTACATGGTTCTCTCTGCCCAGAATGCCTGATCTTCCCTCAAGTCCAAGTTCAATACCTCTTCCTCTGTGCATACCCCACCCAGGACTCAGTGTTTTCCAGCCTGTGCCCTGCAGAACTATGTGCAGACTGCACACAGTTCCACTCAGCACAGCTGTCGGTTACTCTGCAAGATTCTCCAGGGCAGGGGCTGGTCCTAACTCATTTCAGAAGCTGACCCACCGAAGGCCCAGAATCAAACCATATATAATGAACAAATGAGTGAATGAATGAGTGAGCATGAGACTTTCCTAGCTCTCCCCCTTCCTCCCACTCTGTCCTTACTATCTCCACCTCTAACTGGTGATTCCACAGGCTCTGCCTTCTTTGGTGTTGTTAAATCCCTGAAATAGTAGATAAAGAAAGGTAATGTTTGGGTCTCTGAAGTCAGACAAATCTGTCTTTTTGGTCCTGCCCTGAAGCTTGCCAATTATGTGACCTCCTAACTCCTTCGAGCCTTCACTACTTTAACTGACAAAAGGGAAGAATAACACATACCCCCATTAAGTGGCTGGAAGAGTCAAATGAGGTGCATGCAAAGTGCTTGCAAAAGCACATGGGAGCCATTCTTATTCACGATTCTCTGCTCTGGGAAGACAGCAGTGTCCCCTGTCCTGCTTGGCTCCGGTGGCCTAGGTCAAGGCAGGCCAGGTGTCCCAATGGCCTGCGGTATAGGAACACCCAGTGCAAAGCCAGTCTGGACTGGCAGAAAGCCAGCACAGTTGCCTGTTGGTAGGGAAATGCAAAAGCATCCCTTCCAAGGATGTGTAGCCAGATGAATGTGGGATTGTGTGTTGGTCTACAGTTTGAAATTAGAGCATCATGCAGATGAGTTCTGCTCCAAAGACTACAAATATTTCTTCCCTACAGTGTTTAACTTTCTCCTTGCTGCTACAAGTAGCTTATGCTGATCACTGGCTCAGCAAATGCCATAGGCCTCTTGATCTGTGCTGGGGCAACAGAAAGCCCACCCATTCCCTGGGACTCTCACTCCAGTCCTTTTGCTGTATGTAGGGGGAGGGGTGCCAGAAGCCTGCAGGCCCCCTTGGGCTATAAAATGATGGGCAGGGCAGATTTCTGGGGGAGAGGCAAACTCTGCTGCAGGAGCTGATCAGTGACTGGGCAGCTGTTCTGGGGCAAGATACTCTTCTGGGGCACACAGTTTCTGCCCTGCACGGAGTCACTCGGTGTGTGAGACCTCAGCGCAGTCTTCGGGGACCCACAGAGATTGGTACTGTTGTTTCCAAGATGGCAGGTCACGGTGTGACAGAGGTGCAAAGGAATACAAGCCCTTTGTGGGACTGTCTCTGACTTGTGTGTCAGAGACAGCCCAGCACAGAAGGTCCTTCCCAGCAGATGCAGCCAAGAAGCTTTGTGATGCCTTTGACTGTGGGCTTCCCAAATCATGCTGTGCTGGGTCTGTTTCCCTCCAAGGAAACTGAGACAGCTCAGCATAGACTGTTAGAGGGTTTGTCTGGTGTATCCAAAATTGGATAAGGCAACCTGAGAGCATTATCACTCTGGCACAGCCACACGCACCAGACCTGAGAGCCTAGTCCCTAAAGGAAGGCTCTGGAAAATACTGGGTCATGGGACTCAGAGCAGGGCAGAAATGGGTCCACTGAGGCAGGGAGGAGCACCCACAGAGCCAGATCTGGGAGCCTAGCAGGTGTCCAGGGAGAGGTGATCATCTCTGGTCCATCTCACTTATCTCCTTGACCCACCTGGGGCCCTTATCACAAGGGAGGTCAGAAGCCAGGCTCATGATGCCAGTACTACAGGACATCAAGTGTCATGTTCATACAAGGACCCCTTGCCTCTCTGTCATCCCAGGTGCATTGTGGCTACTCAGATATAAAACTTAGGAATCATTTGCATGAGTCAGATGGCAGAAAAGACTCACTGTCATCAGAGAGCCACAAGCAGTGATATGCAGAGGCATGAACATCGTCCAGGCCTTCTTCCCAGGCTCAGAGCAGCAATCTATTCACTGAATGCAAAGAACAATTAGTCTTGCCAGATGGGGTATGTATCAAAAAACCCTCTCCCAGGGCATAACCAATTAAAGCCTGAGTTATAAAAAGCCGATTGATTCACTCAAAGGAGCAAACTGTGGGTTGTGGCTTCTCTTCCTGCTGAGCCATTTCTCTGCATTTCCCAAAGCAGATCTAACACCTCCCGATGGACTTGGTTTTCATAAGGCTCTGTGTGCTGATAATCTCGATGCTTCAAAGCACTCGCTGGGCACTTTCTGATGCATACTTGTTTAATCATTCAACACAGTTTCACTTGCTCTTTCGCCCCAGAATCTGAGCCCTGGGAAGGCTGATGGCAGAGTGCTGGGGCAGCAGATTGCGTGGGCCAAGCCATTTCTGCTGGCGTAGTCTACAACCACAGCCACAGATGCAAGCTCAGAAGGGAATCTCTGGGACATCACTTCCCTCCACAAGTAAGACCATCTCACTTGGCATCCACAGCTATTCTAGCCAAAGGAACGGAGCCTGCCCATTACAGGTGATTCAAATTGATGGAATGGGTAATGAAAAGCTCATCTCTCACAGAAGGAAAGATTATCTGTGATCCATTTAGCATTGACTCAAAATTTGATTTTTAAATTCTAAGATGAATAATGTGTGATGAGTTTTATTGGCCAAACCAGACTTAATAAGTTAATGAAAAAAAAAAAAAAGAAAAGAAAAAGATCTCTCAGGGCAGAAGAAAATCACTCTGAATTGTATCCTGGTGTTTAAGTAACACCAGGCATCCTGCTACCAGGACCAAGCATTTTAGCCAAGGTTTTTGCACCAATGTCCTGCCAGCTCAGTGTCGGGCGGTAGACGTACAGAAATGAGAGGACACCAGGTGCTGTCCTACTCATCTCACAGTCCCACAAGGGGCATCTCTGGCTCCTGGCAGCTGCCAGTTTAGAGCCAACAGCAGCTGCACCACAGAAGCCAAGAATGCTGTGAACAGAGGGAAGAAGTAGCCCAAGCCAGCAACACACAAAAACACATGGCTAGTGATGAACTTGTGCTCTAAAGCTCCCCAGGCCAAGTCCAGGCCCAGAACTCTCCAATCTGTGGGCTTCGACGGGGCAGCTTTCCCTCAGCTGGATGAATCTTTTTATTGGCTTCTCTTCACAATCCAACGCCAGAGACAACTCAAGAAAACAGAATCCCTCATTCATTAAAACCTCATAGTTTTGCACCCATGTTTTTGTACACAAGCTCAACTTTGCTGCATAAGCTTGGGAAGTAGCATAACCCCTGGAAGCCTCAGCTTTTTCATCTGTAAAAGGGGATAATATTAGCAGATTGAAGAACTGTGAGAAGAATTAGGATAAGGTTGGAAGTTTCTGGGACAGTCCCCAGCACACAGTGGTGCTTAGTGAATGGTTGTTGGTTACAAAATGGAAATGATAATGTCTACATCTCAAGGTTTTTTTTTTTTTTGAAAGAAAGCACAGGAGAAACAGGCACCACTGGGACCTGAGTTGGTTACCACAGGGTAGGAGTAGGAATCTCCAACCTGTTCACATCCCAGCTCGTAGCAGCAAATCAGAGGCCATGTCATAACGCGTCAGAGCCTGGCTCTCGTACCAGCCTGCCTAGGTTCAGATCCCAGGGGGCAGGTTACTTACCCTCCCCATGCCTCTGTTTTCTCATCTATAAAATAAGGTTGAGGTTAACAAAAAAAAAAAAAAACAAATCGTTCAGAGGGCTGTTGCAAGGATTTAATGAGGCTGTGATATAACAACTTAGCTTGGTACCTGGCACATATTAGGTGCTTAATAAATGTTTATGATGCATGTGTGTGTATGTATTTTCTCCACACCAAGCAGTTCTCCAACACTGGCTGGGTGTTCTACAATTCAACTCATCTCTGACAGATCTCACAGGTTACGGGCTCAGTCCTACCAGTCTGTCCCCTACCTCATCCCATTTCAGATGCCAATTGAAAGTCCAGGTTGTCACCTGTACTTCTGATGAACTGGTTATAGATTGGAGGGTCCAATGACCCCCTCCTCAGGTGTGATTAATTTGCTGGAATGGTTCACGGAACTCGGAAACATTTTACTTACTAGATCACCGGTTTACTATAAAAGGATAAAACTGAGAAACGGCCCGTGGAAGAGATGCATAGGGCAAGGTGTGTGGGAAGAGGTGTGGTGTTTCTTTGCTCTCTGAGTTCACCCTCTCCCTAAACCTCCACACGTTCACCAACCCAAAAGCTCTCTGAGCCCAGTCCTTTTGGGTTTTTGTGGAGGCTTCATCACTTAGGAGTGGCCAATCAAATCACTGGTGACTGAACACAATCTCTAGTCCCTCTCTCCTCCCAGGAGGTCGTGGGGTGGGATGGAAAGTTCTAACCCTCTAATCAAAGGTTTGGTTCCTCTGCTGACCGACCCCCCATATTTAGGTGACTTAGGAACTTTCCAAAGACACCACATTAACATAACAAAGGACACATTTCTGGTTCTCCACACTCTGGAAATTCCACACTTCGGAGCTCTGTGCCAGGAACTTAGCCGAAGACCAAATATATTTTTCTTATTATAAATCACAGTATCATAATGTTAAATAGTATCATCATCATCATCATCATCATCGCCATCACCAGCAACACAATTAAGAGAAGGAGAAAAAGAATAAAGTCCCAGGAGTAGAATCTGAACACAGGAAGATGATATTCAAGTTCCCCACAGAAAAGTAATGGTGTGAAGGGGCAGCGCACATCGCTTCCCCAGCACCTCCAGTCTAGGAGCCCATGTGTCCCAGAGAGTGTTTTCCCCACTCTGTATCCGTCCCTGGCTACCTTGTCTGAGAACAACGACTGACTCCGGGCCATGCTTAGAGCTGCCATATCCAGTATTATTGGAAGCATCTTTGTGCTGCACGAGGCTCAGTTCAAACTTGCCATGTAACCACCCCACAGCACGAACCACCACCGAGACTCACCCAACTCGGCCACCTTGAAGGCACTTTGCAGGGTGACCTGGATGCAGAGTCGTGCCTCATGATTTGTCAATTTCCCTTTTTCCTTCTGTAATGTGCCACGCACACAATTCTACAGAGCCACGGCCTTCTTTGTTTTCAAGTCTGCAGAGGATGAGGGTAAATTTGACAGCATTTCCTCTTCCATCCTCTCAGTAGGCACACTCATCTTAGGGCATTCCCATGGTAGCAAATCAGAGAGTGGAATCGAGCCATGGTGCCACCATTCAAAGCTGTTCCAATGTTCTCATTGGAGGGAGAGTATTTTAATCTTACAACCCCAACCATGACCATCTGGGAGTGTCACAAATCACATGCCTGCTTCCACCAAAGGAAAATGCAATACCATGGAATTATAAGCCGATCATGCTCCCTGTGGTTTGAGCACATGAATGTAGAGGCTTCAACACGAATCTTCAAGATCACCTTGGTTTTTCCAAGGGAAGGGGGAGAATGAGGAGTGCCTAAATAAACTTTGAAATTACATCTTAAATAAAAAATCTGATCAAGCCCATGATACGTGACTAGAAAGGTATTAGAAATCAGGTCAGCAATTTTGTTAGTCATTTGAATTTCTGAGCTGAGGGTTTGGGGCCTCAGATTTCCAACTTTCATTCCTAAAGTCCACCCTACAAAATAAGATGAAAAGAAATGTTTTCCAAAGTGGGGAGAGGAATGGAAGCTTAAACAAAATTAAACATGTTTCTTTATGAAAGTCAAATGCTTCTCATAGCCTTGACTATGCTAATTATGACTATGGATTTCCAATGGGGGATTTAGTATGCAAATATTCCCCAAATGAATTTAACATTTGGAGAAGGGTGGCTTGTGGGACTAGGGTCCCACAGGCCACACACCAAGAATCACCAAGTCAAGGAACCAAGGACCCTGCACAAGCAGGGTTGTAGGCCCTCCAGAGGAAACCAAATGAGCTCCTCCCTCGCCTTCTCTAAGACCCCAACTTGAATACTTGCCAGGCACTTTGCAAAGTGTATCACATCCATTCTTTCATTTCATCTTCACAATCCTAAGAGGTATGCATTATTGGTATCTTTGTGGGGGCCCCCCCAAAAAACTGGAATTATCTTCTGGAGGGTGGGTTCCTTGTAGTAGAGACTTACCCAGCTAGTTGAGTGTTCTAGGAACCCACCGGTATTAGTGTACCAGCTGGTGTTGTTGTGAGAGGTTGCATTTGGCTTCAGTGAATTAGTTTTGAAGACTCTTTCAATGTGTTTGCCC
Organism: Micronycteris hirsuta; assembly: GCA_004026765.1. Classification (NCBI taxonomy): domain Eukaryota; kingdom Metazoa; phylum Chordata; class Mammalia; order Chiroptera; family Phyllostomidae; genus Micronycteris; species Micronycteris hirsuta. The sequence goes on along the minus strand of PVJI01001557.1, from coordinate 5,954 downwards.
ATTTCATGATGGGTGATTTACAAGCACACCTGCCCACACTGTGCTGAGTGTTCAGCAATTTTTGACCAAAAACAGCATAACCCCCATGCCCTACGCTCCCTATTTGCCCAATCTGGTCCCAGCAACTTTTTTTGTTTCCTTGGATAAAAAAAGTCCTCAATGGAAAACATATTGCTGATATGGCACAGGTGAAACAAAAAACAGCAGAAGCACTAAAAGGCATAAAAATCAATGAGTTCAAAAACTGTTCCGAGAAGCAGAAAAAATGTCTCAATAGTTGTATTGCATCAAACGGCACGTACTCTGGAAGGTGACTGAAGTTTAAATATGTAAGAATAAATACATAATTTTTTACAAATAAATTCCAGGGTTATTTTGGTCCCCCCTCATATTTCATAGCTGAAGCTTAGGAAGGTCAGTTACTTGTTTAAGGACACAAAGTAAGGAATAAGTTGGGAGCTTGTTACAAATCTGTTGAATAAGTGAATGAATGAATGTATATGCAGAAATGGTCTTTGCAAACATTTTTCCACATACTTTAAAAAACTAGTATAAAAATAGCAGTAAACTTCCAGTCAAGATGGCAGCACAGGTAAACACAGCTCACCTCCTCGCACAGCCACATCAAAATTACAACTAAATTATAGAACAACCATCACCCAGAACCATCAGAAATTGAGTTGAATGGAAGTCTGACAACTACAGATTTAAAGAAACCACATCTATCCAGACTGGTAGGAGGGGCAGAGATGCAGAATGGGCTGGTATGTGGATAAATTAGGAAGGGATATCTCAGGAGCAAGGACCCCCAGCCCAGGGTTCCAGTGCCAGGAAGATAAGTCCCCATAACTTCTGGCAGCAAAAACCAGTGAGGACTCAGTTGGTGGAAGAAACTTCTGGAGTCTCAAGCATTTCTCTTAAAGAACCCACACATGGACTCACCTACTCAGACTCACTCCCTCTGAGCTCTGGCACTGGGGTAGTAACTTGAAAGACACCATAGGCAGGGAGGAAGTGAAAGATCTGGCATCAAGGTGAGAGCTGGAGGAAAGCTTTCTCCCAGACTGAAGGCCATTGTCCCTTTTCTGAACCCTACCCCCACAAAACCACAGAGCTGGCAGGCAGTTGCTATATCTGAGACTCCATCAACCTGGCTAACATTGTTTGCCCCACCCTGGAGGTCCCCTGAGACTCCATCCCACCCAAATTATGGGCCCACCCAAGATGTTAACAGAGACTTTCCCATGTGAATGGCTGATCTTGGCTCATGGTTCACAACTTCCTGAATCCTCTTAAACAAGCAATGGCCAAACTCAGTGAGCACCCCCGGCCCCTGCGCCACTTGCTAAGCAGCCCTAGGAACTGGCAGCAGCCAGCCTAGATTCACAGTTTGGCTTCACCTGGGAACCTCCAAGCCCAGCTTAAGTAGCAACCACCTCAGACTGCTTTATAGCCCAGGGAGGGGTGGCCCTGGGCAAAACACAGGTGGGGGCTGACCTTGGCCTGCACCACCTGGGAAACCCCAGAGCCTGCACATCCAGTGGACAGTTACTGACCATGTTGGAGCACCACCACCCTATCCCTGCACAGCTGATCCTTCACGAAGGGTGGAGGTTGGTGGTCAGTGGTCACAGCCAGTTCTTGCAGCTGACTGGCCTGGATAAATTCCTCCCATTGGCCTGTCAACAACAAATAAGGCTCAACTACAAGAGGAGAGTGTACTCGGTCCACAAGAAGGGTGCACCTCGAGTACCCAGCTTGGGTGATATGGCAGGCTGTGCCACTGGACCCTATAGGACACCTACTGTAATAGGCCACACTACCACGATAGGGAATCATAACAGCTCTACCTAATACATACAAACACAAGGAGGCTGCCAAAATGAGGATAGAGAGAAACATGGCCCAAGTGAAAGAACAGATCAAAACTCCAGAAAAAGAGCTAAACAAAATGGAGATAAGCAATCTATCAGATGCAGAATTCAAAACACTGGTTATACAGATGCTCAGGGAACTTAGTGAGGACCTCAGCAGAATAAAAAAGATCCAGTCTGAATGAAGGACTCACTAGTTAAAAGAAAGAACAATTTACAGGGAGACAACAGTAGAGTGAGTAAAGTTTAGAATCAAATCAAGGATTTGGAACATAAGGAGGCAAAAAACAAGAAATCAGAACAATAACAAGAAAAAAGAATTAAAAAAAAAAACAAGGATCATGTAAGCAGCCAATGGGACAACTTCAAGCATTCCAACACACTCATCATAAGAAGAGAAAGAGCAAGAAATTGAAAATCTATTTGAAAAAATAACGAAAGAAAATGTCCCTAATTTGGTGAAGAAAATAGACATGTAAGTCCAGGAAGCACAGAGAGTCCCAAACAAGATGGATGCAAAGAGGCTCACTCCAAGACATATCGTAATTAAAATGCCAAAGGTTAAAAATAAAGAGAGAATCTTAAAAGCAGCAAGAGAAAAGAAGTTAGTTACCTACAGGAGAATTCCCATAAGACTGTTAGCTGATTTCTCAAAAGAAACTAGAAGGGAATGGCAAGAAATATGCAAAGTCATGAAAAGTGGGGACCTACAGCCAAGATTGCTCTATGCTGGAAACCTATCATTTAGAATCGAAAGGCAGATAATGAGCTTCCCAAAGAAGGAAAATAACCAAAAGACTTCATCATCACCAAACCGTTATTACATGAAGTGTTAATGGGATTTATTTTTAAAAAAAAGATCAAAACTATGAACAAAATATGGCAATAAACGTATCTACCAAGAATTGAATCTAAAAAACAAACTAAGCAAACAAGAAGAACAGGGACAGAATCATGGATATGGAGAGCGTTTTGATGGTTGCCAGATAGGAAAGGATGTGGGAGCATGGATGAAGAGGTGAGGGGACTGAGAAGTACAAATAGGTAGTTATAGAATAGCCGTGGGATGTAAGATACAGTATAGGAAATGGAGTAGCCAAAGAATTTATATACATGACCCAAGGACATAAACAATGGTGTGGGGATTGCCTGAGGGTGTAGGGGTTATAGGGGCAAAGGGGGAAAAATTGGGACTACTATAATAGCATAATCAATAAAATATAATTTAAAAACACAGCAATAACATTTTGATGACCTACTGACCTTGTTTTATTACTAGACAGTCATTGTCTGCTTGGAAAATTAGCAGGCCCATCCCCATCACCAAGAAACCTGGGATCTCTCCCATCCATCAGCAATAGTCCAGAGAGCACCATACTTTAAACTGGGTCCAATTACAGGGAGGATGAGCTATTGCCTGAACCAGCAGCTCCTGGGTTTAGCCACAAGCCCACAGTTCCCCAGCAATAGACCGCTATCAACTTCAATGATGGGGCACACCAGAAAAACAAAAGAGGACACCTGTCCTTGTGCAGAAAGAGGTATATTCTTCATCAATCACACTTTTCTAAAGAACAGGCAGCTCGCTATCTCTTAGTGTGTTCTGATAGACACTGCAGAGGAGGAGATGGAGGGTTATTATAAAGAAGGTGGGAGGAAGGAAAGACTGTGCCAAGGGGAGGGCAGCCCTACCGAGTGAGTGGGTAGAGACACTGAATTTCCTCGTGCAGGTCTCGCACTACTCTGACTCCTACCCCTCTGCCTCTGCTGTTTGCACGGTAGTCTACATGCTCAGCATTGCTGGCCTGGATCTCTGCAATGGCCTCACAGCTAGTCTAACCACTTCCATGTCTGTCCCCTTGCCCTCTGCAGTCTCTCAGACACAGTAACCAGAGTAAACATGTAAAAACATAAATCAGATCACATCACTCCCTCACTTAAAACTCAACAATAGCTTTCCTTCTCAATTAGAATAACATCCAAATTCTTCACCCTGGTCTCCAGGGGCCTCACTGCTCCGGCTCATCCCACCCTTCCTCTCATTCATTAACTATGCTCCAGCGTCACTGGCCTTCCTTCTTCCAGGTTCATTCCCACCACAGGAACGTTGCACCTGCTGTGGCCCCAGGACCAGACCCTTCCTGTCATTCAAGTCTCAGCCCCTTTGTTGCCTGCTGCAGAGAGGCCTTCCCTGACAACCGTATAGTACCCTGAACTGCTCCCTCGCCACTCACTCTATCATAACTTTGCCTTTTGTTTTCTTTATAACAATTATTATTACATAACATGATATTGTTTATTAGTTACATTCTGCCTCCCCTCCTCCAGCACATACTAGAATATACCTCCCTGACAACAAGGACCTGGCTAACCTCATTCACCCAGACCTCCAGTATCTAGAGCAGTGTTCACACAAAATAGCTAATTAATCAATTTTTCCTGGATGAACTACTACCCCAAAGAGTTCTTTGTAAGTTAAATGAGATAATTATATATTATGAGTCTTGCAGAGGCCCTGGCATGTAATTAGCACCTAAAACACAGTATTTCAAGTACCAACTCCCTTATCTAATGTAAGGACCACTGAATCAGTTTATCAAAAATTATACACATATACTATACAAGGCTTAAACACTATTTCAACTTAAAACATGCTTGCTAATCTTTTGATGAAGTGATAAGGCTGCTACTACAGTTCTATATCTATTTTTTTAATAATTCATAACTTTTATATATCATCTGTGATTTCCAAATTTGGCTTAGAAGAGAGAAATAACTTAAACTCCCATATGAAACAACCTAAGTGCAAAATTTTTCTAGGATTATGTACAAATTTCTCCTAATCTATATCAGCTGCCCTGCCCACAACTCATTTGACACTGGTATTGATTGACTTATCAAGCCATTCAATACATGCAACTTGATTTTCCTAAAAAACAACTCTCTTTTCACTCATATTTCACTGGGTCACTTCACACTGAACTAAATCACTTATTACAATAAGAAGTTCACCCAGTGTGAGAGGGAGGGGAAATGAATGCAGCTCTCTGACCCTTGTAAGCATTCACCCCAATGGTGAGGGCAGACGCTCCCAGGAACCCCAGCTGTTCCTGTGGGCTGTGAGTGCCCGTGGGCCACAGTCCTCCGTCAGGGGCTTCTACCGAAGGAAGGGAAGGGAGAACATTGGTGAATTCACGAGTTGGTTACATAGGGACGGGTTCAAAGAGATTCTGTTGTAGTGGTAGCAGTTGTTACAGCAGTAATTATAGTTGTAGTCAAAAAAGATTAAATGGAAAGATGCCAAAATGTTTTCTCTGGTAGACAGTTATTTTCCTTTTAACAATTTCCCATATCTTTCAAATGTTGACAACATCATAAATAATACTTCACAAAAGCAAGGAGTAAATTTGGCTCTTGGCTGAGTCAAGGGATGCTGTTGACAGTTGCCATTTCTCGAGCTGCTGCTCTACACCAGCCACTTACACGTTAGCTCTCGTCTTTGCGATCCTTCGGCAAGGCAGGTGTGGTGATGCCCAGCTCTATGACTGTAGGACTGTGTTCACTTATTAGGTCCAAAATTCGAGTCCAGGTCTCTGTCCCAACACTACATCCCCTTCTCTGGCCCATGAAGCCACCAAATGCAGGCAGCATGCCCCCGAGTTGGCAGGGTGTCAAGTCTATGAGCCATCAGCCTGACCAAATCCTCACTGATGTCACTTGCCCTCTGCTTTGCAATTTAATTAGAAACAAAACCTTTCCTTGTCATTTCTGCCCTCCCTCCCCCGCCTCCACTGCCCTCTCACCCCTGGCTGCAGCCTGCCACTCACCTTCCTCGCCTATGGGCTCAGGACGCCCATCCTGGGACAGATGCAGCCTCATCAGCATGTCCCTGCTGAGGCTATGCCTGCATCACTCTGTCTCGCCTCCCTTCGGGAGGGCTGTCCTTCCTGGATTGTGGACTTCTTCTTGGCCTGCCCTCTGCTGTGTGCCCCATGCCTGTGCTTCACTCACCTGGGTTTCTGCATGGCCCCAGCCCTGACCTTCAGGAGCACCAGCCTTGCCCTCCAAGAAGCACAATCT